>PVJC01048880.1:0-11767 GCA_004026665.1 Murina feae | reverse complement strand
GAAGCTGTGCTGAGCCATCTGGCAGTTCCCATGGCAGATCAGCGACCAGGCCTCCCCCAAG
Organism: Murina feae; assembly: GCA_004026665.1. Classification (NCBI taxonomy): domain Eukaryota; kingdom Metazoa; phylum Chordata; class Mammalia; order Chiroptera; family Vespertilionidae; genus Murina; species Murina feae. The sequence goes on along the minus strand of PVJC01048880.1, from coordinate 11,706 downwards.
TGTCCTTGGTTTAGGGAAGACAAAATTTCTGCTCAGTTTCTCTATTCTACTTGTCCCAACCTACTGTCCTATTATTCATTAAATTTTTTAACATTTTTCTTTATACACCAAAGTCATACTTTTTATACTTTTTAGTCAGTTAGAACCCTTAGTCTTAATTATTCCTACAGTTGAGGTTTGTGCTACCCCTAACATGGGCATGGTCACACGGGCCTGCAATACAGTATACAGGCTGCTAACCATCTTTCAATAGACACAAAAATCTGATGGTATTCTTCTTTGCCCAGTTGGGCACCTGTCCTTTTAACAACTGAATTCAAATCTGTAAGAAAATTAAGATTACCATACTTATATTGTGGCCGCTTCTAACAGCTAAATCTTCTGCTACTACACATGACACAAAGTAAGGCTATACAAACATCTTAGGGAGGTGCTTAAAGAGTATCTGGCACAGGACTAGATTGGCTGTGATCAACTAGTTGTAAAACACCACTCAGACCAGCCAAATTTAGTAATTTCCCATGTACTGGCTTAGCTTCTTATTTTTAACCTTAATTCCCACTGTCTTTGCTTTTATTCTTTTTGTCATATGTCTAGCAACTTGTATAAAATTCTTTACTCTTAGAAACCTTAAACAGCCAGCATTTTTTTTTAGATTAGCAACACATTCATACCCAAATAGAAATTCACTAGGTAAACAACATTAAGCAAGCAACAAAGATGCATATCTAATCTAATAAAAGAGTAATATGGAAATTAACTGTTTCTCCGAGACATTTAAGCCACGCCCACCAGCCAAGCCACGCCCACCAGCCAATGAGAGCAAGCTGTATGCAAATTAACCTAGCCAAGATGGAGGCAGGTGCGGCACAGGCGGCGGCAGGCGGCTGGGTTCAGGCTGAGTAGGAGGTGGAGCCAGCAATCTGACAGAGCAGGCGACCAGCATAGCCAGCTGGGCTCAGGTTGAGGAGGGAGCAGAGTCAGCGATCGGACCAGAAGCAAGGGACCAGCATGGCCAGCTGGGCTCAGGCTGAGGAGGGGGCGGAGCCAGCGATCAGACCAGGAGCAACGGACCAGCATGGCCAGCTGGGCTCAGGCTGAGGAGGGGGTGGAGCCAGCGATCTGGAGCAGGAGCAAGGGACCAGCATGGCCAGCTGGGCTCAGGCTGAGGAGGGGGCGGAGCCAGCGATCGGACCAGAAGCAAGGGACCAGCCTGGCCTGCTGGGCTCAGGCTGAGGAGGATGCGGAGCCAGCGATCTGGACCAGGAGCAGGCCACCAGCTGCCTCACCCAGCCCCTCACCCAGGCTGGCCACTCACCCCAGTAGGGACCCAAACCCTTACTGGGCTTTGGGCAGTCTGAAACCGGCCCTCAGCCAGGCTGGCCCCATGGGGTGAGGGTTCCCACTGGGAGGCTGTGGCCAGCCTGCAAACAGCCATCAGCCCCTCACCCAGGCTGGCCAGGCATGCCAGCAGGTGGACATCCCCCAAGGGGTCCCAGACTGCGAGAGGGCACAGGCTGGGCTGAGGGATCCCCGCCCCCACAGTGCACAAATTTTTGTGCACCGGGCCACTAGTTTAAACAATAAAGACAGATAACATTTCCCATTAAAACCTTGGTGCATACATTATCAATACACTTTTAAGTACACTTTTACTTTCAAGAAAATATACATTCAGCAAAGTACAATAAAGCTTCTGTAATAAAAACTAAAAGCAGGCAGATTAAAAATATCCCATTTTAGTTCAGTAAGCAACATTTCCTTTTGTGATTGTCTAATTCAGAGGGAGGGGGCGGCCCCCCTTTCCAAGATGGCGGCCTCCACGAACTCCACGTGCGCCGCCCCAAGCCTAGAGGCTTCCCAAAGCCAGCAGTGCGAATTAACCACATGTAATGCCCTGGGCTATTCAGCCGCCCGAACAAACCTGAACAAACCCCTTTAACTTGTTTATATTACATGACTTAACGAGCCAAAGCTCAGACAATATACATCACATTTTAAACCCTTATACCGTAAATCTAGATCAAGACTATCTTTCGAGAAGCAGTTTTTGCTGGAAACCCTTAGGAATTTAAAATGCAAATGAAGCACATTCCTGCCTGAGCCTTCAGCTGGATTTCTATGACCTAGGCCTGAGGCACCCCTCTGGCCATTTTCTGGCAATTAACCAGCCCTTTGTTAGTAAAGCTCACCAGATTTCAGACAGAGAACCTGACCCAAGGCAGTAAGGTTTGAGCAATTCCAAACTTAGTTGCAGGGAGGGAACCAGGTTGAAAAGAACAAACAGAGAAACACTTTTATACCAGCAAGTACTACGTTTACATAAAAACAGCAGAGTTTCAGAACACCATTCAGTAAACCAAATAGACCAGTTAAATCTCCATAAAACACAGAAACAGTGAATCTTCAACTCCGTGGAACGGAGCGATCCGTCTCATTTCAGACCCTACAGAGGCAAGCCCTTCTCTCTAGTCTGAAATCCTGGAGGGGAATTCCCATCCCTCCGATCTTAATTCATGGAGAGGCACATCCCATCTCTCCAAATTCGTGGAAGGCTATTTCCGATCCCTCCTGGGAAGCGTGGGACATCTCCCAGCTTCCCGCCTGTAACCTATTGACCAGCACGTCTGCTTAGGTTCTTTCAGGCTTAAACCATTCCAAAAATGAGCTCACACAAAACACAAAAAGACAGACAGACACAAGACAGACAAGACACATACTGCGGTCAATCAGGCTCTCTGATTCGGGAGTCCCTTGGAGGTCTTGGGGGATCCCAGACAAGCCCCCAAATGTTGTACCCAGATGTCGTGGTCCCCAAATACTATGAGTGAGCCCCAAAACCGTTGCAAGAACATGAGAGCTTTATTATACAAGTTAACTTGGACTCCCCGCTTGTCCGCCGCACAATGGCACGACGGGGCAGGAAGTGCAGGTTTCAGGCAAACCAAAGGATTTATAGGGCCGAAAGTAGTGGGTGGGGTAATGCGTGTGGCCCCTGTTGATTGGTCAAGGGAATGTCCTTGTCCGGGCATTTCCTCTGCAACCCTATTGGCAGATCTTCACTCTCGCACCGCCCTTACACCCTTACACTCCAAACCAACAGCCAACCAAATAACTTACAGTAAGACATTAAAGGCATTCTCACTAAAAACAAGGATTAAATACACCACCATCATTCTTCTGTTGACTTTAATTAAAAAGGAAAGAAACTGAAATTAAAAATAAGCACTTTACTGGAAATGAGAACACAAATCATAATTATTTGTAGCTCATATGAGAATCAACTGAAAAGCTCAGATTTTTTTTTTTTTGGCAAAGTAATAATATACAAGATAAATATACACTTTCCAAGTTTTGCCTATGTAGCATCAATGACCAAAAAAATGTAATGGGAAAAAAACAAATCTATGAAAAATAGTAATATAAATCATAAATTACCTATGAATAAACCTAACCGAAAAGAGTGCGATTAATATGAAAAAAACTAGAATTTTTCTGATATATATAGAAAAGATTTACATCAAAGGAGAGGCATGCTACATAGAAGGATGGCGCTTTTTACCATGCCAGGCATACTCACACTTTAGCAGGGGTCCTCAAACTTTTTAAACAGGGGGCCGGTTCACTGTCCCTCAGACCATTGGAGGGCTGGACTATAGTTTAAAAATAAAAAGCTATGAACAAATTCCTATGCACACTGAACATACCTTATTTTGAACGAAGAAAACAAGGCGGCAAAAACACCCAGTGGGCCCTAACCCGTTTGGCTCAGTGGACAGAGTGCTGGCCTGCGGACTGAAAGGTCCCAGGTTCAATTCCAGTCAAGGGCATGTACCTTGGTTGCGGGCACATCCCCAGGAGGGGGTGTGCAGGAGGCAGCTGATTGATGTTTCTCTCTCATCGATGTTTCTAACTCTCTATTCCTCTCCCTTCCTCTCTGTGAAAAATCAATGAAATATATTTAAAAAAAAAAAACACTCAGCGGGCTGGATAAACGTCCTTGGCGGGCCATATGTGGCCCGAGGGCTGTAGTTTGGGGACCCCTGCTTTACAGTCTTTAGGCGGTTGTTCCTTCACCGGACAGCCACATGGCTAATCCCCTCACCTCCTTTAAGACGTTGCTCAAATATCAGCTTTGCAATGAGGGCTATCCTAAGCACTCTACCATTTCAAGCTGCTACTTGTCACCTACCAGCATTCCCAATCACCCTTACCTTGCTCTCATTTTTAATTTTCCATAGCACTTATTGTTTCCTAACGCATCTCTGAATTTGCCTATTTTTATACCTATTATCTTATTGTCTGTCACCACCACTGGTAGAAAATAACTCCAGGAAGGCAGAGATCTTGTTTTGTCCACTGACACAGCTCATGCACTCTGAAATGCCTGGTAACAGGTACTCACTGAGTCTGTTTCTGAATAAAATGGTAGCATTTTTAGAGCAATGCTTCTCAAAATATGGTCTGCCAACCCTTGTGGGTTCCCAAATTTTTTCCAAGGATCCACAAGTTCAAAACTGTTGTCATAATAAAACTAACACGACTGTTGTCTCCTTCACTGTAAAGACATTTTCACTGATAGTGCAAAGCAATGTAGGCAAAACCATTGGCATCTTAGGACCAATCAGGACAGTGGCACCAAACTATTCTAGTAGTCATTGTATTCTTCATTGTCACACATTCCAGTAAAAATAAATAAGTAAATAAAGCCAGTTTCACTTAAGAATGCCCTTGATAAAGCTCTAAAAACTTAGTTATCAACCCTTGAATATACTTCTTTTTAACATTCTCTGTTATAAAATGGAAAGCACTCATAAAGCATTTCATCTGTATAACAAAGCACAATGGTTGGCTCAAGGGGAACAATTGTAAACTGTAAGCTGAACTAGGCACTTTTTTCATGGAACACAATGCTGTCTTTGAAAAAAAAAACACTGGCAAAGCATGGTTATTCAGATTTGGGTACTGGTGGACATTTCAGTTCACATTCTAGTTACTTTAATGAAAATAACACAGTATTTGATATCAATTAAAAACTCTAATCTTTCCATATAAATTGGAATATTGGAAACTCATATCCTCCTCCATGAGCCTGTAAGCTTCCTAATACTTATAGATGTTTCTGATTTAACTTCTAATATGGTAAATATAAATAGAAATAACCCCCATAAAAAAAATTCTTTGCATTCTTCAGTAATTTTTTAGAGTATAAAGGGTCCTGAAAACAAAAAGGTTGGAAACAGATGATGTGTCCCAATCACCTGTGACCCTCTGTGCTTTTCTTTGTTGACTGCACTATCAGCTGCTTCCACTGATCAGTTATCTGTGTCACACACACGGTCTGCACCTCTGCACTGAGAGGCCCTTGGCCCACTGCCTCTCTATAAATCATTTGTTTTTGTTGTACAACGATGGGTTGCCTTAAAGGTAGGGCATCAATAGCTGAGATCATGGCTTGATGGGAGTGAGAGGTCCTGGTGATTAAGAGAGAGCAGGGATTTGCTGCAAGACTCACCATCCCCAAATAGGTCTTTCAGGTGTCCAAGGCCAGATGTCAGGGGATATCTCACGGTTTTCCAACCAATTCTCAAAGGAATCACAGTACCATCTGCTTTACTGTATACTGTAAATGTTGCACATCAACAACTGCTTTTCATATTTGTGATTCCCCTCATACCCTAACCCCCCAGCCCTGGAAATAAAGCTGCACATAGGAATTAAACTTATAAAAGAATATATATGTATTTACTCACTTGCCAACTTTCAGAAACTCATTTCGAATTGGAGGCCAGAGGACAAAAATATCCTGGAGTAATTTTCTCTTCTGCAAGGAAACATAAATGTTAGCCACCCTTTTCTCTTTAGGGTGTGATAATACAAGAGTTATTAAAAACTGTCCTAAGTTCACATATATCCTGGTTTCATAAAACCTCTTGCTAATTGATATTAAATCAGTTTTTATTGTGCTTCAGGAGATTGTTTTTAATCATCAAGCTAAGTTTCCCAAAAAATTTTTCTGATACAAATATTTTCTCATTTTCATCTTGAGTTTCTTGCCAGTTCTGAGTATGTTTTAGTCAGAACTCTTTCTATTGCAGGTGCTAAAACCTAAAAATATTTTGTTTAGAAAATTTTGCTCAGAAGGCCCTAATATTGTGCTCAAGCATAGCCAAATCCAGAGACTAAAACCTCCAGGACTTTTTGTCTCCACTAATTGCCTCTACTTGGCTGCATTCTATATGCAATCTCTCTCCAACTAAGGAAATCAAGATAGTAACCACAACCATGCCCATTTTTATATTATCTCAGATTAGCAAAAAGGCAGAAAGAGAACTTCAGTTTGTCAATATCCATAGTTTGTGAATCCAACCAAATAGTGTATTAAGATTGGTCCAGCCCCAGTCACATGCTATAAATAGGATTCTCTGGAGAAATATTCTTTACCATTGGATAAATAATATATACTATATCTATGTGTATGTATACATATATAGGCACATATACATAGCCATATGTATTATATCTACCTTCCTATATTATATGGCTATAAATATCATATATAAAGAGATTTATTTTAAAATGTTTTTATGGGTTTTAGAGAGAGGGGAAGAAAAAGGGAGAGAGAGATAGAACCATTGATAATGAGAGAGAATCATTGATCGACTGCCTCCTACACATCCCCTGCTGTGGATGGAGCCAGAAACCCAGGCATGTGCCCTGACTGAGAATCAAACTGGTGACCTCTTGGTTCATAGGTCAACATCCAACCACTGAGCCATTCTGCGGCACTGGAGATTAGAGGAATTAGCACACATGATTACGGAGGTTGGAAAGTCCCACAGTCTGCAAACTGGAGACTAGAAAAGCCTGTAGTTGTAATTCTAGTTTGAGTCCACAGCCCTGAGCACCAGTGGAATTGATGGTCTAGATCCCAGGATAAGAGCAGAAGACTGAGGACAGCCTGGCTCAAGGAGGCAGGCAGGCAAGAAAGGAATAAATCTCCCTTCCTCTACTTTTTGTTCTATTCAGGCCCTCAATCATGGATTGGATGATGCCCATTCACACTGGAGAGAGCCATCCTAAGTCTAGGATTCAAATGCTAATTTCACCCAAAAACACCCTCATAGACACCTTCAGAAATCATGTTTAATCTGGACACCCAGTGGCCTAGTCAAATTGACACATAAAATTAACCATCACACATACCAACCCTGGAAACGGTATGTATATGTGTGAGACCCCATTACAGACATAGACCCAAGTCAAATGAAGTTGGAGAGAAAAGGATCCACAAGAAATAGGTGCTGGCCAATCAAAAGAGCTTCCCAGACAAAAACCCGTTTATTCGTACTCTCTGTTCCCACCCACAGTTGAGCATCTTATAGACAGTATAGTTTTTATAAGTAGGCAGTGCTTTATTTTTAATAATTTTCAGAATAATTTCTCTGTAATTTTAAGAGCTGTGATTTGAAGTAGACTAGAAAAGCAAACGTTTCTCCCTCATTCCACCCCATGTAATTATTCAAGAGTGAGAAGAAATTAACATTAGCTGCACCTAAATTATTATACAAGTGGAGACAAGAAAGTAGAGTTAGACAATTCGTTGTCTTATTTAGAAAATAAACCAGAAAAGGCTACATGTTGGACCTACTTAACAGTGATAGAGTTTTAAACCAGGCATGTGGTCCCAGCTGCGAGTTTGACATGCTTGTGTAGACCAGTTTCCAGATACCAGTATAATGAAAGGAAACACATAACTGTATCTTGACTTTGTGAAAGGATTTTAATCTAAAATGGAACCAGAGGATATGAAGCAAAATCTCACGCATATGTACTCAGGAAAATGAAACTTAAGAACTGAAAGACTGATTTCCAATAAACACCTGATTTACAGAGGGCCAGAAACTTATCTGGCCAAGCAATAAACTTCCACCAAGAATCTCTCCCCATCCTCAAGCCAATGAACTTCCTGTTTGGACTCTGGCTGGACTCCCCCCTCTTTGCACTCCTTGCCCATAAATGCAGTCCACGCAGACCTGCAACTGACTCCCCTACTGCTGTTTCCTGAACTGAAATTCCTCTGCGACTCCTGAATAAACTCAATACCTCGTCATTTGAGTTTGCCTCAGTTTACCTCTTTATTTAGGTCGACAACATGTTCTCAAAAATGCAAGTCCACAAATGCAGGGCCGAGAGGAGGGGCCATTCCCGTGGACACGATGGCCGCCCTGTCCAATGCCCTGGGCAGGACCACTTCCGTGTAAGCAGCCTGCGAAGCTAAGGAAACAAGGAGACCGTCAGCCCAGGTGGTTCGGATGCGTGGTGGCCTGTGCGAGCCTGCAAATGCCTCAAGGCCACGCACTCAAAACCTAACGGCGATCCCAGGCAGCCAAGAGGTTTTGCGCTACAGCCCACCAACCGCTGCCTTAGGTCCCACCCTTGCTGTGAGCGTCTCTCCCTGCGCTCCTCTGCTCCCACGCTCCGACGCCCCTCACCACGCGCAGTTTGCGCCGCCCGCTTCCCAGCTATCTGTACTCAAACAAACTTAGTTCTTACATGGCTCAGTTCCTCTCCCAGCACAGCAGGACCGCACCTCTGTTCCTGACGGCCTTCCTCCACCGGCCTCGCACACCGCCCTCCGCCACGCCCCCACGCACGCACGACGCCCACGCACGCACGACGCCCACGCACGCACGACGCCCACGCACGTACACTGCCCACCCACACCACCACGCACGCGCACCCACGCACTCCATTCTGCCCGCCCACATCCCCTCCCGCACACAACATAGCGCCCGCCCACACACGCACCCCCACCCACACGCGCCGCGGAAAAGTGCGGCTGAGCTCCTTCGCTGTTCGGACCTAGTGACAGTGGTGGCTGTGTCCCGGGGACTGAAGCTTGATAACACACGCTCTGCACTGCCTCCCATTCCTTCTCTCAAGCACCCCTTCCCTGCTGGTAAGTCCTTCACCTTCCAGATAAACCACAGTGAGTCCTCGGTAACAACGTCACAGGAGATCAGTTTTGCGCAGGCCAATTGATAGCCTTCTGATCAGCCTTCTGCTGAAACAACTCTGAACAAAATGACTGCATTCCAGGACCTGCTGAGCTCTTCTTTGAATTCTTGGCTCAGGTTCTGGTTCCAAGACAAGCATGGGCCATTCATGCTCTTCCTAACGTTGAAGTACACAGATCTCTTTTTTCCATATTAAGATATAATTAACAAATAAGAATTGTATGTATCTAAGGTGTACAGTGTGATTTAATATACATTGTAAAATAAGGTGTACAGTGTGATTTAGTATACATTGTAAAATAACTACCACAAGCAAGTTAGTTACTGCATCTATCACCTCACATAGTGTGTGTATGTGTGTGTGATGAGAATCCTTAACATCACTCCCTTTGCAAACTTCAAGAATATAATATACCAGGGGCCCGGTGCACAAAAATTTGTGCACTTGGGAGGTCCCTCAGCCCAGCCTGTGCACTCTCACAGTGTGGGACCCCTCTGGGGATGTCCACCTGCTGGCATGCCTGAGTGAGGGGCTAATGGCTGTTTGCAGGCTGGCCAAGCCCCCCAGCGTGGACTCTCACCCCACTGGGGTGTGGCCAGCCTGGGTGACGGGTGAGGGCCGTTTTCAGGCTGCCCACAGCCCCTTCAGGTTTTGGGTCCCTACTGGGGTGCCTGGGCAGCCTGGGTGAGGAGTTGAGGGGCATTTTCAGGCTGCCCACAGCCCCTTCAGGTTTTGGGTCCCTACTGGGGTGCCTGGGCAGCCTGGGTGAGGAGTTGAGGGGCATTTTCAGGCTGCCCACAGCCCCTTCAGGTTTTGGGTCCCTACTGGGGTGCCTGGGCAGCCTGGGCGAGGAGTTGAGGGTGTTTTCAGGCTGCCCACAGTCCCTTCAGGTTTTGGGTCCCTACTGGAGTACCTGGCCAGCCTGGGTGTGGGGCTGATGGCTATTTGTAGGCTGGCCAAGCCCCCCAGTGTGGACCCTCACCCCATTCGGGTGTGGCCAGCTTGGGTGACGGGCTGCGGGCTGTTTTCAGCCTTTTAGGCTGCTCACAGCTCCCACTGACCCAATGTCCCAGCAAGGCTGGCTGGAAGCAGGTTTCTGGGATCTATTTATCTTCTATAATTGATACACTGTTCCTTTAAGCCAAGGCCTAGGCAGGTAACAAAGCCTCCTGTCTGCTTCAGCTCCGTGGCTTCTATAATTGAAAAAATGTTGCCTTGGTAGACTCTAGGCAGACAGTTTCCTCCATCGCTGGTGCAAGGGAAGCCTGCTGTTTGCTTCAGCTTCAAGGCTTCTATAATTGAAACAATGTTGCAATTATGTTGTCCTGAGCTGGGAGAAGCCCAGCCACCTAGGCAGACAGTTTACTCCTGGAGCAACAGAAGCCTCTGTTAACTCTAGCTCTGTGACTGCCGGCCTCCATCTTGGCTGGGTTAATTTGCATGCAGCCACTCTGATTGGCTGGTGGGTGTGGCTTAGGCGTCCCGTAGAAATGGTCAATTTCAGTATTACTCTTTTATTAGATTAGATTACTAGGCAGCACATTAAATCCCCAGAACATCTTGTAACTGAAAGCTGAAAGTTTGTGAAGTTCACAGCCCTTAATCTAATGTGCTATGTCTCCAGAAGTCACTCTTTTATTAACTTTAATAAACAGAAGACTTATGGTACAAAAATGAGAGAAAAAGGCCTATGAATAAATCAGTTGACACCCACATGAAAGCAAGATGTAAAAGATTATTAAATTCGTGAGGAAATAACCAAGATTATCTGCTTCTTATCAACCCTCAGTCTTCCTGATCCTCCTATGTAATAAAAGGGTAATATGTAAATCAACCGAACAGCAGAACAACTGGTCACTGTGGCATGCACTGACCACCAGGGGGCAGATGATCAGTGCAGGACCTTCCCCCAGCCAGCAGGCTCTGATCGCCTGATGGCAAACGGGGAACTTGAGATGGGAGGCGGCAGGGGCAGGCCAGCTGCTGGCAGCCGGGAAAGATGGCCCTGATTGCAGGCCAGGCCTAGGGACTATGCACAAATTTCATGTGCCAGGCCTCTAGCTTTAGATAAATAGACTAGAAGCAAATGGGTGTGGTAAGAGGAGAAGTCAGAGGAGAGAGGAGGCATTCAGTATGTGGGCCCATCATTTGTATATGGCCCCAAATGGTTATGTTGCTTTATTTTCTGATCTCCTCCTTTGTGTCTGTGCACTTCAGTAAATCTTAAGGGCAGCACCTCTTGGTGAACTGACAAGTGCAATTGTTACCTACAGAACACATAGATTACATGCTATATGTTCTGCTAAGATGGCAGGAATTGAAGCAATACATTTTGAAAAACTATTGTTTCATTGACGCTCTATCCACTGAGCCAAACTGGCCAGGGCTCTGGTCTCTTTTTATAAGTGCACTAATGCCACTTATGAGGGCTCCACCCTTGACCAAATTACTTCCCAAAGGCCCCACCTCTTTGTAGATCACATTGAAGGATAGGGTTTCAACCTATGAATTTGAGATGGTGGGGGCGGGTGGGAAGGGGACAAATACTCAGTTCATTGCAGGGAGGCTGACTGCCATGTGGCACAAGTGAGTGCTGAAAAGATGGCAATCTTCTATATTTTGATTTCTATTGCAATTACCTAGGTAGATATATTTATCAAGTCATCAACCAATATACTTAAAATA
>PVJC01048879.1:0-12378 GCA_004026665.1 Murina feae | reverse complement strand
GGCAGAGGAACCCACCCCCACCCCCTGTGCACAAATTTTGTGCATCGGGCCTCTAGTATTTTGTAATTGATCATGTTTCTCTTTGCAATGCCTGCCAGGAAGCTCAGAGCTAAATGTATGGCTGACCCTTAGTAAGTTTGGAGGATATTACAGCACCTGTTACCTGTCCCTTCATCTTGCTTTTACTCTGCCATTATTTCTTACCTATTAATTTTTTGTCATAACTTATTTTATTTTATTCTTTGATAAGCCTCTAAATTTTGATTAAGAACTTTGAATAAAGTGAGTAGCTCATGTAAATAATTACAGATGATAGGTATTTACATAGTCAAACTCATTAGTTCTGGATTGGTGCTGCCTGTGTGCCCATGGGATGAAGCAGGAAATTGTGCTGAACCCAGTGCCCATCTCAGGTCTCAGGACTCATCACGTAGGAGGAGGTGGGAGGTCAGGCTTCACCATTTCTTTCCTTGGAGCCAGCACATCTCAGGTGTTCCGGGATGGTAACCGCATAATCTCTCCTTTTTCCTCCCTATTCTCCATTTTTAGTGCTCACCTTAGCAGCACAAACAAAAAGTGCATTACAAGGGGAAGCTTCCTGCCCCCAAACACCTTCCTTTGCTGCCTAAAATCCCACCAGACCTAGAATTATTGGGCCAAGAAACGAATGCCCCTGGGAGGACTAAGAATTGGGTCCTACTTCCTTCCACAAGTAGGTGTGGATAAGGAACAGCATCTATAAAACTGAAGGGGACATTAGTGAGCCCAAATACCTCTCCTTTTAGAAACAAAGAAATTGAGGCTCCCTAAGCTAACGGGATTCACTCAAAGGCATGCAGTTTATAAATGTTACAAACCAGGACTAGAACTCCTGGCTCCACACCCAGAGAGTGTCAGAAATTGATTTTAAAGTAAGTGTGTGGCGTGGTACAGTTTGTTATATATATTTACTCCATCACATGTATAAACCACTCCACCTTTCAAACTGGCAGGGGGCAGCAGCTCCTGGGGAGTCAGTGTTCACCCAGGTATCACAGTCATGACCATGAGAACAGAGATCAAGCAGAACACGAAGAGTCAGACTGGGAGACAGAACACAGAAGAGCAAGTAGCACAATCTAATTAAAAAAAATGGGCGAAGTTCCTAGATAGAAACTTCTCCTAAGAGAGAGGACTAAGAGACACATGAAAGAATGCTCAAAGTCACTATCGTCAGAGAGATGCAAATTAAAACAACAATGAGGTATCACTTCATACCTGCCAGAATGGATACCAGTAATAAATCAACAAACAAGTACTGGCAAGGATGTGGAGAAAAGGGAACCCTAGTTCACTGCTGGTAGGAATGCAGCCACTGTGGGAAACAGTATGGTGTTTCCTCAAAAAATTAAAAATGGAACTGCCATTTGACCCAGGGACCTCACTTCTGGGGATATAACCTAAGAATCCCGAGACACGAACCAGAAAGAATATGTGTACCCTTATGCTCATAGCAGCACTATTTACAATAGCTAAGATCTGGAAACAGCCCAAGTGCCCATCAGCCAATGAATGGATAAAAAAGCTGTGGTACACACCATGGAGTATTATGCAGCAGCAGCACAAAAAGGATCTCTTATTCTTTGACACTGCATAAAGGGACCTGGACAGCATTATGCTAAGGAAATAAGCCAGTGAGAGAAAGGTAAGTATCCCATGATCTCACTCATATGTGGAATCTAATAAACAAAAAAACCTGATGAACAAAATAGATCCAGAAACAGAAGCATGGAACAGACTAATGAATCTTAGAGGGAAGAGGAGTGGGTGGGAAGAGATTTCCTAAAGAACTTGTATGCGTATATGCCTAACCCATGGACAAAGACAATAATGTGGGGAAGGCCTGGGGGAGGCGGGGTTGGGGTAGATGGGGTCCATGGAAAAACAAACAGGACATCTGTAATACTTTCAACAATGAAGATAAGTGTTTTTTTTTAAAAAAATAAAATTAGAGGGAAAAGATGTAAAGGGTAAAATTATGAAGAGAAGCAGAGGTATATGTAAAAGATAGAGACAAAAATAGGAGACAGAAAGATAACAGAAATAAGCAAAAATAAAACATACACAATGGGATTATGGGGATGAAAAGGGAGTGAGAAAGAGGTCAGAAGGAATAGGACGCAAGAGAGGAGGAATACCCCAGGGGCAGTCAAGTGCTCAAAGATGTAGGTAGCAGGTGGAACCACACATAAAGGACTTAATATTTTAAAAATGATGTATTCATTTGTAAGATGTTGAGAGGCACCAATATTTTGCCCTCAAATGAAAATGAATACAACTTTTAAAAAAGCAAAACCCACAAATAAAACGCAAAAGTTTCATGGGTAAAATTTCAGTAGGAGGACATTTGTTAATGTAGGAATGGATTTTATTTTGTCTGCAGGGAATTAGTTAAACTGGGATAGAAAAAGAACTGCCACCCTAGGTATAGTCTAGTTTTCTTTAAACATGCGAATTAAGCATGAGGTCTCAATTGTCACGTAGGAAAAGAAAGTTACAATTAGCTGCTGTAAGGACATGGTCTTTGGTTCTTGCTTTGTTTCACAGTGGCTTTAATTAAAGGCCCAGTGATGTGGGAAAGTCACATTAATTATTCATCTGCAAACATTTACATAGGCTTCCCTGTTCCCCTTCAATAAGTGATCAACCTCACATATACATAATTTAATCAAACGACTAAAAATATGCCGTCTCCAGCTTCAGCCCCGCCTCTCTGGGCTTGGCCTATTCAGGGTTGTTTGTTACTGGAGAAGACGTCCCGCTGTTATTAAGAAAGGAGAGGAGAAAGTGTGTTTGCTGAAACTGTGTAGATGGCGTGGACTTCTTCCCACACTGTCACATGGATTGGTGTAAAGCTGTGGTTTGCAAATGTCCTTAAATTTTTTTATTTTTTATATTTTTGGATCAAGATGAGAGGTACCAGAGAATTGTGCTATTATTAAAAGCCAATATGACATCGGAATATATTAATAGAAGCATAATGTTCAAGAATAGAGCAGCAGTAAAAAGAAAAAAAAAAGAATAAAGCAGCAGTTTCTCCTATAATCCTCAGAGTGTGAAGAACCAAAGCTTCAGGTACTCAGCCTGGAAAAAATCATAAAAAGGGAAATGTCTAGGGGTTACAGCTGAAAGATAAGAATGAGCACAAAAAGCCTAGTGTGAAGTTAGAAACGCAATTTGAGGAAAACGCCATTCTAGAACGCAGAGGCACGATTTGGTAAGTACTTAGTAGGTCTGCAAAGTGGCCTAACTCTTAAAGGTATATTGACAAGCAGTTAAATGCAAGAATTCATAAAGAGTGGTAATGGGAAAACCTAGACTTTGGAGACAGCTGGACCTGAATTGAAATCTCAACTCAGAGTTTTGAACACTTGAACTTTTCAAAGTCTTATTAATTTTGCTAGGTAATGTCTTAGCCCAGCATCATTTGATTACAAGGCACAGAAAACAATTCAAACCAGATTAAGCACGGCAGGTTTGCTATAAGGAAACAAAGGAGTCTCAGGGAACACATATACACTGCAAAAACAGAGCCGAGCTTTATGGAAATTGGGAAGTTTTCAGGCAGCCTTTTCTTTTTCTGCGTGTTCTCCTAGAGTCTCTTATTTAAGATTCCTGTAAAAGATTTGTATTTCCTGAAGAAATTAAAGAGGACCCGAATAAATGGATGGATGTCCAATGTTCATGTATTAAAAAACTTAATATTGTTAAGATGGTCATACTCCCCAAATGGATCTATAGATTTTTATACAGTCCCTATCAAAATTCCAGCTGAATTCACCTGACTGGGAGCTTATTCCATACTGGAGGCCCAGTGCATGAAATTTGTGCAGGGGGGGGGGAGTCCCCCGGCCTGCACCCTCTCCAATCCAGGACCCCTTGGGGGATGTCTGACTGCTGGTTTAGGCCCAATCCCTGCCTGCCTGCCTGCCTGATCACCCCTAATCATTTATGCCTGCTGGCTTGATTGCTCCCAACTGCTATCCTGCTGGCCTGATCACTCCTTAACTGCTCCCATGCCAACCTGATTGCCCCTAACTGCCCTCCCCTGCCAGCCTGATCACCCCTAACCACCTCTGCCTTGGTCCCTGCCACAATGACTGGAAGGACGTCCAGAAGATGTCTGGTCTAATTAGCATATTACCCTTTTATTAGTATAGAAGGCCCAGCTCACATTGTTACCTCCTTTCCATGACTTTCCTGACTCTCCGTGTTCTTGATAATGTAATTGTAATTGGTCCTTTGTGTTTTCTCAGGCTCTTTAGACCTCTGCAGTAGCGATTTTCTCATGGTTTAAATGCATCACCAGGAGACCATGAGTATTGGCTATTTCCTTGTGACTTAGGCCTAAACTCCAAATACAGTGCAAAAATCCAACACCCCAAACCCAAAAACAACAACTGCCACACCCCAAAATACACATGTATTCTAAAGATAGATACTTGGATGCTACCTGCACTTCATATCTAAGATATGATTTTTAGCTGTCCAGGTGGACACCTGGGTACAGTTTAAAAATGAAAAAAATAATTTTAAAGTACTTACATATTTTTGTTTAAGGTGCTTTATGGATCTGTTTTTCGTTGTAAATGGAAAATACTTCCAGTATTCATGCCAGGCTTAAATGAGATGATGCAAAGTGCCCAACACCTAGTAGGGGCTCAACGATTATTCTTCCTCCTACCCAATGCCTTCTCTTCCAGAGTTGTCTCAGACCTCAGTGAATCATTGCTTTATGGAATTTCAAAGCTGGGAAGAAATAGATCTCCATTTTCATTGCCATGACGACAGAATCAGAGAAGTGAAAAATTGCCTCGCGAAACAGTGAGTAACTGTTAACATAGTCGCACCTTTTTAATTAGTGGCAAGTATGTGATTTTCTTCCTTCTTTTTCCCCTTTTGCTTTAACTAGTTTCCCTAATCCTATTTATTTACTCTGAAAGAACCAAGAGAAGTTGGTTATTGATTTTCTACAGACTGAGAAAATGTTAACAATGATATCCAATATTTTTCTATCACCTACCTTCTAACTGCTGCCTGCAGAATACCATTGAAGGTACCTGGGTTGTTGTTATCTGAAAGTTAGATAATAATCAGTGCCTGCATTTCCAGATGTCTTTAAGCTATACTTATATTTTATTCATAAAATCTCAAAGAGCTAGTCCTTCTTTCACCCTCTAAATAGGATCATTTCCAAAAGCAATCTTTCTACTCTTTATTTTGAAATACCTGACTTAATTCATTTCCACGGTAATAGATTTCATTCCTTCATAATTTTTGTGATTCTAATTACCAACCCAATCTACTAAAACTCAAGGATCTTTTCTCTTACAAAAGATTTAGAAAGTAGTCTTTGTCACTAATATATCTTTATATGCTCTAATAAGAAAGATCCCATTATGATCTCTTCATTATGATAAACAAACTGTTGTGTTTTTTTTAACATGATAGAGTACAAAGCTATTTAAAAATAATATGTTCTGCTTAAGACATATTTTTTAAATGTTGCTTTAAAAGCCTTATTTAATTTAAAAAAATTTTTCCCTTTAATCCTCACCCAAGGATATTTTTTTCATTGATTTTCAGAGAGAGTGGAAAGGAGGGAGGAGCAGGAAAAAGAGAGAAACATTGATTAGTTGTCTCCTGCATGAGCTGCTAGTGGGCTGGGGAACAAACCTGTAATTAAGGTACCTGTCCTTGCCCGAGAATCAAACCCCAGACCCTTTGGTTCGTGGATCAACACATTAACCACTGAACAACTGGCCAGGGCAAAGGCTGATTTTTCTTTGAGTGTTCTTATTGACTAGAGTTTTGGTGCACAAAATTTGTGCACGGGTACGGCCCCTAGACCTGGATGGTGATCAGGGCCCATCGAGGCTTTCCAGCTGCCAGCTGGGGCCTGTCTTCATTCCACACTGCCCCCTGGTGGTCAGCATATACCATAGCAAGCACTCAAACTCCCCGTCTCCCGGTCAAACTCCTGAGGGGACACTTTGCATATTAGTCTTATATATATACTAGGGGCCTGGTGCACAAAAATTTGTGCACTCGGGGTGGAGGGAGTCCCTCAGCCTGGCCTGTGCCCACTCACAGTCTGGGACCCCTCAGTGGATATCCTATGATGGCCCCAGTCTGCCAGGCGCCTTTTGTGTGTGTGTGTGTGTGTGTGTGTGTGGCCACTGGGGACCTGCCCCCAGCTGCATCTGAGGCTCGGAGCAGTCCTCCTGTGTGTGTCTACCTGCTGGGGACCAGCCACCAGGCACACTGTGGAGACTTGGAGCAGGCACCCCCTCTATGTTGATCTCTCAGACTCTTGCCCTCCCCTGCATGTTGTTCTCTTTTTTGAGCTGTGGCCAGGGCTGGGTGCTATCTGCCTCCAAAGCTTGCCTACTGCCCATCTTGCTCCAGCCACCAGAAAGCAGGGAAAACCCCGCCTCGTGGTCAGGCCAGCCTTTTCCTGCTCCCTGATCCCCAGAAGGGACCTGGGAAGCCACCCAGCAGGCCGCCAACTCTTTCCCACTCACCCGTCCCCTGCTGCCTTCCTTTCCCACTTCCTGGTGCCGCCAAGGGGTCTGGGGAGCTGCCAAGCAGGACCCCGGCCCCTGCAGCCTTGCTTTCCCACTCCCCGGTGCCCCGCAAAGGGCCTGGGAAGCCCACCAAGCAGACCACTGACCCCCCCGCTGCCTCTTTCCCACTCCCTGGCCCGGCACCTTGCTTTCCCACTTCCTGGTGCCACCAACCAGGCCACTGACTCCCTGCTGCCTCTTTCCTGCTCCCCGGCCTGCCACCTTGCTTTCCCACTTCCTGGTGCCCTGGTACCCTGGTGCCACTTCCAACTGCCAGCATAGGCACGCAGTTGCAACAGAACCCTTTGGTTTGCTCAAGTTCCGTGGCTGTTGGCCTCCATCTTGGCTGGGTTAATTTGCATATAGCCACTCTGATTGGCTGTTGGCCTCCATCTTGGCTGGGTTAATTTGCATACAGCCGCTCTGATTGGCTGGTGGTAATGGTCACATTTGCATGTTTCGGTTTTATTATAGAAGATAGATTTGAAAGAGAGGAAGGAGAGGGAGAGAGAGAAACATCAATGAGAGAAACATTGATTACCTCCCTCCTGCACACCCCTTAGTGGAGATGGAGCCCACAAACTGGGCATGTACCCTGACTAGGAATCGAACTAGCAACCTTTAGGTGCTTAGGTGCACAGGACGATGACCAACCAACTGAGCCACAGTGATCAGAGCAAAAGTCTGATTTCTTAAAAGCAGTTTAGCAGAGATGTATAACCAGAGTCAGGCTTCAGGACCAGTAAAGAAGTTATTTATTAAAAATTTCTTACTGGACAGAAGAAAGGAGTAAGAGGGGAACACATTGCCAGTAGCATTGTTGCTTTCTCATGATAAAAGATCACTACAGATATGGAGGTCATGCCTCACATGCAAGGATGAAATAGCAGAACAGTCTTTGGGATTTTGAGAAAGTTTTTGGAGCAGAAAGTAATCTTTCTCTTATGCAATTATAGAGGGGGATTTATTAGTTAGATAAGAGAGAAGCAAAAGGAAGTGCTAAGAATGAAACTATAGCAAAGATTGGAGTTGTCCACCTAATAGACATTCTCCTCTTTTTCCTTACCAAAGGAAAGCCAGTTTTCTCAAGGGCAACATTCAGGTTAACGAATATCACATTTCCCAGTCTTCCTTATAGATA
Source organism: Murina feae (assembly GCA_004026665.1). Taxonomy (NCBI): domain Eukaryota; kingdom Metazoa; phylum Chordata; class Mammalia; order Chiroptera; family Vespertilionidae; genus Murina; species Murina feae. The sequence continues at coordinate 4,632 of PVJC01048879.1, read as the reverse complement.
GATGTGGACAGTGATATAATTTGGGTCAATGTTGTACAAATGGAAGTTTAAGGTTAAACTCTCCTGGGATACTTCTTAAAAGTGAGTGATCCATGGCTGGGGTGCCTTTTCTGCTCTGTGAACTTTTGCCCTTTTCCTGCATGAACCATGAACAGTATAATAGACTAGGGGCCCGGTGCACAAAAATTTGTGCACTCGAGGGGGAGGGGGAGTGTCTCTCAGCCCAGCCTGTGTCCTCTCACAGTCTGGGACCCCTAGGGGCATGTCCACCTTCTGGCGTGCCTGGCCAGCCTGGGTGAGGGGCTGATGGCAGTTTGCAGGCTGGCCAAGCCCGCCCCGCCACCTCCTGCCCTGCCCCTGTGCCTCTCCTGCCTCCACAGACAGGCCCCCTTCTGTTAGCTCTGACCCCTGACGAGGTGGAGCTTGGTGGGCTGGGTGGGGGTGCTCCGCCACTGACCGAGGAACACATGTTGCTCGATTTGCTGCACAGGCTGCCAAGTCCCCCAGATGCGGTTGGAAGCCCAGCTGCACTTCCCAGCTCAGCACTCCCACGTTGCCTCAGTTTCCCTTTCCTTAGAGTGGAGCTGATAACAGTACTCAGCCCAGGGCTGTTGTGATGAATGGCACCGCGTCAATAAAGCAGCCAGGGGCAAGCCAGTACCTGGTGTCCTCCTAGGGCTGCAAGCATCCCTGGCACCTCCCCAAGCTCTCCGGGGCGCGGGCCAGGGCCGGTCTGTCCTGGTGAGGTCTGGGACTCCCCAGACGTTGGCACACAGGTTCGGACTTGCTGGTGCGCAGTGAGGAACCTCGACAGACCCAGGAGGCGGGTGGGGGCTGGCGGTGATGTGGGACTTGGGCACCTACCCGAGCTCTCCTGGCCTCTTCCACCTGCCCTGCCTGCAGACACTGCTGTTGGTGCTGGGTGGGGCAGCCTGCCCCGCCCCCACCATCGTGCTGCTCCAGCCACTGCCCCATGGCTGCCGGCCTCCATCATGGCTGGGTATGCAAATTAATACAGCCGCTCTGATTGGTGGGTGGGTGTGGCTTGGATAGTGGGCGTAGCTTAGGCATCCCAGAGAGACAGTTAATTTCCATATTCCTCTTTTATTAGAGTAGATGGGGGTCCCTTTATCTTGCACACGTGAGGGAAAGCCCTGAAAATCACAGCACCTCAACTCAAACCTCAATCTTGTCATAGTTTCTTTGATGAGGTCAGTATTGCTTGAGATTGGCTACTTATCAGAACAGCGGAGGATATTATAAAAACTAAGTGTTGGGACTTAGACTAAGAGGTAGCATATAGTAGTAGAGAATAGATAATTCCTGCTACAAAACCCAGAAAAATTTCAGATATAGTATTTCTAAAGGTACGAGAGATCTGTAAAAGCAAGTTTACGTTACTAGTAAAATTCCAGAGAGAGAAGCATTCCTTGGTAGGTGGGTGAACAAGAGCATGGGCTGGGGTCTGACATGGCCACTGGGGGAGGACCCTGCTGGAGAACTAGAAATGTGTAACGTTCCTTGTGGTTCTGTGGGGCTGGAGGGATGACAGGAAACCCTCCTGTCTGGCTTCCCCCACAGGACTTTGGCCAGGCTTGGTGCAGTGCAGGTGGCTCAGGAGTCAAGCTGAAGGCTTCTCAAAGGCAAAGTGAAATCCTCCGCGGCTGCATGAGAAGAAACGAAGACCCACCAGCGAAGGGGACGTGTCTGGGACACACAGCGGCTCTCCCCTTCAAGACATTTGCTGAACTTTAAAACGTAGGAGTAGGAAACGGAAGAACTGGGCTGAGAACTTTGGAAGAGTAGAGCTGGATTTCTTCACAGTTTGTCAAAGCTGAAGAGACAGAAACTCACCTGGTTGTCAATAACAGCTCAAGAGAGCCCGAGGGAAAGAGGTGAATCCGAGATAGACTCGAGTCTTCTCAACACTGACACTCAGCGCAACCCAGTTAGTGCTTAGTTATTTTGAAGTCACCATACTGTGGGCTAGTAGATGACAAGAAAATCTCTCTCCATGAAAGATAACATTATCTGGAGATTTTTTTTAAAATAAAGAGTTTGGCATAAAATAAAAATCTATTAGATATACAATGAGGCAAGACAAACAGAACCTATAATTAAGGGAGAGATAATACAATTGAGTAGAGCCACAGTTGTTCTAGATATTGAAGTCTGTAGACAAAGCTTTTAAAATAAATGTGATTAATATGTATAAGAAAATAAAGAAAAATAATCAAATAGATGAAATGATGGAAAACTCTCACCAGAGAATTAGAATCTATAAAAAAAAAAAAAGGGAAATGGACAATGACAGCTATAAAAAAACAATATTTGAAATTAAGAACTCAATAGGTGGGTTCTATGAGGTTGGACACAGCTGGACACAGACTTAGTAAACTGGAAGACAATTCAGGAGAAAATATCAAAGTTCAAGCACACAGAGACAAAGTGATAGAAGGAACAAAAAACAGAGTATAATAAATGTGTACAGTAATCCACCTCTCTGAAAAAAGAAAGCCTTGATTTTGTAGGTGACATACTAGTAGCCAATTGCCAGGGTGTAAATACTGCCACCATGACTGATTTCAAGCTACCAATGATTTAATAGTCATATCTACACTAATAAAGAGAAACATGAAAATTGGTGTCACTCTGCTACGCCCACCAGCCAATCAGGATGAGTATGTAAATTAACCCAACAAAGATGGTGGTTAATTTGCACATATAGGCGCAGAGCAAAGACTGAAGATGACTGAAGCCTGAAGAGGCTTGGCTTCTCTGCTGCGGCTGGACCAAAGGCCCGGGTCCGGGTGCTGGAGGAAAGCCAGGGCCCACAGCCAGGGGAAGGAAGGCCTATTGCGTGAATCTTCGTGCAATGGGCCTCTAGTCACAATATACTTGAATGTTTAACAATTGACTCTGACAAGTTGATGCAAGCTGTCTCCAGCATACCCTTCATGTGAATCATATTCAAAAGGTCTAGAATATGTCAATTAGAGACCTGAAAAGAGAGAAGAGAATAAAAGCGAGATTTGATGGGATTATACATGAGAATATTCCAAACTTTAAAAATAAATCAAGCCACAATATAAATAATTTAGCCAACTACAAGTATGATAAATAGGAATAATACTACATCTAGGCATACCATTGTAATACTGATGCAAACCAAGGTGTAATGGGCTGGATGGTGAGACCCAAATGATATGTCCATTAACTATGTGACATTAACTATGAATTTTACAGACATCAAGAATACACTATTGTGTATTGGCTAACTTAGAATTAAATGTAATTTTCTTAATTTGATAAATGTATCTATTAAATAAAAACCTATAGGAGACATCACATTAAATGATAAATATTCCAAACTTTCCCTCTGATATTCGGTTTGAGGCATGGAGACCTGCTACTGTCACTTCCATTCAACATTCCCAGGGGCCTTAGGAAGTGCAATAAGGCAAGAAAAAGAAGTAAAAATTTAAAAGGAAGAAAATAAACTTATTTTTAGATGGCATGATTGTGTATGTAGACCATTAAAAAGAATCTACAAACTCTTCAATCAATAAGTGAATTTCGTACAATTCTTGGAAACAATTTATATGTATAAGAGTTAAGTTTTTTTTTCTGTATGCCAATAAAAATGAAATTAAAAAAATGAAATCTGAAAAATGATACCATCTACAATAGTATCAAAGATTTAAATTTATCTAAATTTAGGAATAAATTAACTAGAGATGAATTTAATAGAAAATGGACAAAAGCTGCTAAATATTATTCTAAGAAATAAAAAACTCTAAATACATTGCTTGGTATGTCTTGTTATTATATTGAAAGACCTAATATTATGAAGATACCAGAAGCCCGATGCATGAAATTCATGCATGGGGGAGTGAAGGGGTCCCCTCAGCCAACCTGCACCCTCTCACAATCTGGGACCCTCGGGGGATGTTTGACTGCCGGTTTAGGCCCAGTGGAGATCAGGCCTAAATCAGCAGTCAGACATCCCTCTTGCAGTCAGGGAACAGTGACTCCTAACTGCTTGCCTGCCTTCCTGATTGCCCCTAACCACTCACTTATCTGCCTCATCACCCCTAACACCTCCACCTGCCTGCCTGATCACCTCTAACCACTCTGCCTGCCTGCCTGATCATCCTTAACCCCTTTGCCTGCCTGCTTCATTGCTCCTAGCCACTCTGCTTGCCTGTCTCATCACCCCTAACCACTCGCCTGCCTGCCTGATCACCTGTAACTGCCTGTGCCTCAGCCCCTGCTGCTGCAGCTCATCTGGAAAGACATCCGGAAGGTTGTTAGGTTGTCTGGTTTAATTAGCATATTATACTTTTATTATTATAGACTAGGGGCCCGGTGCACAAAAATTTGTGCACTGGGGAGGTGGGGGTGGGGGTCCCTCAGCCCGGCCTGTGCCCTCGGTGAGGGGCTGAGAGCCATTAGTGCAGGCCTGGACGTTTCCCACCGGAGGGCCCACGATTGCACACGCCTGGTGGGCCCACACCGCTGAGGGGACACACCTGGCGCAGAGTTGGGTGGCAAGCCAGGGGCGGACGCTGGTGCAGAATCCCTCGGTGGGGCTCTGCTGCTGAGCAAACACACCCGGGGTGGAGCTGGGCA
>PVJC01048878.1:0-12379 GCA_004026665.1 Murina feae | reverse complement strand
TGCTCCGAGCCTCAGATGCGGCTGGGGGCAGGTCTCCAGTGGTGACACACACACACTCATACACACACAAGGCGCCTGGCAGACTGGGGCCATCATAGGACATCCACTGAGGGGTCCCAGACTGTGAGAGGGCACAGGCCGGGCTGAGGGACTCCCTCCACCCTGAGTGCACAAATTTTTGTGCACCGGGCCCCTAGTATATATATACACACACACACACACACTGGCCAGATTATTGTGACCAGTCAGATTATTATGACCAGCCCATCAGTACTTTGTTGGGCCACCTTTTGCCTTCAACACTGCAGCGATTCTTCTTGTCATTGACTTCACAAGATGTTGAAAGGTGATGTGAGGAATCTGACACCGTGCCTGATGAATAGCACTGTATAGTTCTGTGAGATTTGGTGGTTGTGGAACCAGCTGCCTGATGGCTCTTTTAATTTCTTCCCACAAATGCTCAATTGGATTGAGATCTGGTGATTGTGGGGGCCACCTAAGCAAGGTAGAGTCTCCCTCGTGTTCTTGAAACCACTCCTGCACAATATGAGCACAATGGCATGGTGCACTGTCATGTTGGAAGAAGCCATTTCCATTGGGATACGCCATCAACATGATAGGATGAACCTGATCAGCGATGATAGTTAGATATGTTGTGCTATTCAGGCATTTATAATGATCTGGCCCTCTAGCAACTTCAGCGTGAAATTATAGTTAATTTGCCTACAAACATCAGGTGGTCATAATAATCTGGCCACTCAGTGTACACACACATATATATACCATATTCTTAAAAATAAAGATCATATGTATATACAAATCATTTGCTATATAAACATTCAACATTTTCTTAGTATGTTTTTATCAGAAAGTAATACTTTAGTATAATTATAAAAAAAAATCAATGAATCTCAAAGATTTCCTTAACTGTGATTCAAACTTCATCGGGGCCATGAAAAGAAGTAAGAGACCAAATTCTTTTTAAATAAATTAATGGCAAAATCACCTCAGGATATGGTTTTCCATATCTGAGTGGAGGTCCCGAAGGCTGTGCGATGGAAGTCATTATGAGATTGACAAGGTTCCTTGCACTATTGGGTACAACCATTTTATTTTGTGAATGGGGGTGTGGGAAACTCAGAAAGAACAAGGGCCCCTCAACATTGGTTAGCCATGTTCTTGCTACTCTAAGTGTGGACCAGCATCCACATTACCTAGGAAGCTACAGAAAATTCTGAATCTCAGCCCCCACCCCAGAGCACAAGGCTGCCAGGTGGCTCATAGGCACTGTATAGGGTGAGAGCACTGCAGTGTGGGGAATGAACCAAGGATGGACACCAGGTCCCCAGACAGAGGCCTGATGCCCCCTCGTCCGACCACTCTCACAAGTGCAAGAAGAGGGCCCCGCTCCTCTCTCTCTAAGTTGTCACGTCTGTGATGGTGGTACGGTGGTGACAAGATCTGTATTCCATAGGCCAGATCACGAAGCTTCACGTGGTAATGTGTCTGAGAACTGAAAATGTGGCCCCAGTGAACACCGCTGCCTCCACTGGGCCCTCACCCTCCTGTGGCCGCAGGAACACTGGCCTAAGGACAGGACGTGGAAATGCACACGGGCAAGGCCAGAGGAGCAGAGCTGCCCACATAGAGAGCCTCTGCAGTGAGGCCGACCCCGGAGGCTGCCAGGGTGAAACCACTAACCCGACATGAAACTTAATTGAGGGATAATTTATAGAAGCCAAGAATGTTAATTGAGCAATGAATCACTTAGACTGAAGGGTAAAATACATGTGCATTGATCACTCGAAAGCAAACGGAAGATTGAAGAGAGTTTAGGAGGCCCTGAGTATCTTGACACTTCCAGCCACTGAGCCAAGAACTTCATGGCAGTAAGGCCATGCATGAGCAAAAGGCGGATAGAAGCTGTCAAATTCCAGAGCCTGGCCTGGGACCACAGGGGCTTGAGTTCCCGCCCAGCTCTTTCTCAAAAAGAGGACATTGGAGCAGGAGAGATCTGGTGTATATTTCCTAATGATGCTCCTTAGATAGCGCTCTCCCCATTAGCACGCTGCCCCCAGGAAATTAGGGAGCTGTCATGTCAATGTCCAGAATCGGGTGAGGTGGACACTGATTTCCTACAAGCTCAAGGGCTTCTCAGGCTGCGTTTGAGGGGATGGCTCATGAGGGACAGGGCCATGCCTGGTCATCAGGCCAACAGAAATCAACATAAAGTTAAATGTAAACCTGAGTGGAATGCCAGAAGGGAATTCTGGTCTAATAGTGTTAGAGTAATCATGCCAGATAAGCATGACAACAGGAGGAGGAGAGTGATACAAACCACTCCAGTGGAGCGGGATCTGCCATCCTACCTGAAAATATGATCATGTTTATCTAAGAGGAATCTTTATCATTTTCTGAAGCAACTTTGATCAAGTTTTGTTCCTTTTTAAAAAATACGTTTTTATTGATTTCAGAGAGGAAGAGAGGGCTAGAGAGATAGGAACATTAATGATGAAGAAAATCATTGATCAGCTGCCTGCTGCACGCCCCATACTGGGGATGGAGCCTACAACTCGGGCAGGTGCCCTGACTGGGAATCGAACTGTGACCTCCTGTTTCATAGGTCGATTCTCAACCACTGAGCCACTTCAGCAGGGCAAATCTTGATCCTTTTTAATGTAATGAGGCACAACTTGACCACCATTTTCCAGTTCTCCAACCCTTTCCAAATTCTACAGTTCCTGGTAAAAGAATTAGACTTCCTGCTTCAGTCTTCAGTTAGAGTCAGAATGGAAGAGTTCCCAAAACTTTATTTTCCCTTAGAGACAACATGGAGCAGCCTGGAGACAGCATAGAGCAGCATGGAGACAGCATGGAGTCAGCATGAAGACAACATAGAGCAGCATGGAGCAGCATAGAGACAGCATGAATACAGCATGAAGCAGCATGGAGACAGCAGCTAGAAAGCTCTGTAATCAGACAAGATTCTGGGTCCACCACTTCTCAGTTACTTCCCACAAGCAATCACTCCTTCTGACCTTGGACTGCCTCAGCCTCTCTGCACCTCAGCTCACCTCTCATCCATTATCTGTGCAGATGAAAGGCAGTAATAAAAGTAGGCTGTTTCGCACAGTGCCTGGCACTTAAAAGGAGAAAACCAGGGAGCTCTTTTCTCCCTTCCCTGCATCTGTGATGGAAGACTTCCCAAACGCAGATCACCCAGCACTAGCTAAACTGAATTTATGGGACATAATCACTTCCTCCACTGAATAATTCACTCCCGTGAAGTGTGGATCCTGAGTGTGTAACTCCTATCATCCTGCTAACATTCCCACATGGAAGGGGGCAGATGGACTCCCATAAAAATCAAAGCAAGTCACAAAAGAAAATCCACATAAAACAAACGTTAAAAGAAACAAAATCAAAATCACAGACGTAATGTTTAATTGTGTGTTGTTCCTAATGTTCAGAGTTTGGTGCCCTGCTGGCTGGTTCCCAGTATCAGTCAGTAAAGTTGGCCTCAACTTGGTGATCCTTTTACCCTGGAATGTAATGACCTTAGTTTTATGGAAATCGCTTTGTACTTTCTTAAGGTTCTAGCCATTCTAGCGTCAACACACATGGTGATTCCTCCTCGGCATCTGTTTTGTAGGGAGAGGTGGGTGCTTTCAGAGAGCACCTCTCCCTTCCGCTGCCTGTTCTCTCTGCAGCCATCAGATTGGCAGTGTTATTGTGTAGGTGGCTTATGCTTTGTGATTTTTCTGTGATTGACTTCTTGCACTTAAGCTAAAGGGATTTACTGATGTTGTTTACTGAGGTTGTTTCATTCTTCTGAAAGCTCACGCGCTAACTAGGCAAATCTCAGATTGATAAGGTGGCTCGTGTTTTATATCACATCAGCGTTTACAGCCAGGGATCTGGAAAACATCCAGGGAAAGTTAGAGAGACACATATTTGTTAACATCCTTCTTCAGCTCGCTGTGCACAGGGTGGGGCAAAAGTGGGATGACAGTTGTGAGTACATGAAACAGTTTATTTTATTTTCCTTTTAAAAAATCCTCACCCGAGGATATTTTTTCCATTGATTTTCAGACAGAGTAGAAGGGAGGGAGGGGGGACAGAAAGAGAGAGAAACATCAGTGCGAGAGACACATGGATTGGTTGCCTTCCGCAGGAGCCCCAATAGGGTCTGGGAATCCAACCATCAACTGAGGTGCATGCCCTTAACTGGGAATCGAACTTGTGTCCCTTCAGTCCTTGGGGCAACAACGCTCTAACCACTGAGCACCAGCCAGGGCCAGAGTTTATTCTTATATTATTATTTATTAATCTTTGTATTATTTTCCATAGAAACAAATGTAAACCTACTTTACCCATGCTATATTTCCAGTTTGTTAAGAATATAGTTCTTGACTCCTGCGAATGATAATAAATTGACTAACCCTCTTCATGCCATTGTTGCTTCATTCTAACATGATAAAGCAACTGGATGAGAAAAGGAGTTGACAAATGAGTAGAAAGTGTCTGTGAAGATGTGTTAGCCAGCCTCCAAGATGGCCCCAGCATCCCGGCTGCATGTCCGAGGGTGCCCTGTGTATTATGGGTCGCAGTGTTACCTAGGACTGGCCTCTGTAATCCACGGGGACTTAGACAATGATAGTGTGTGGTTTCCTAGGTTCAATCATGAAGATATTATAGCTTATGCCTCGATGTCTTAGGGATCATGTGCTCAAGGAGAAGCCAGCTTCTATGACATGAGCACACACATATTCTAAGGGGAGATGCTGACACCATGATGTAACCTCAGAAGAGACTCTGAGCCAGAACCCCCAGCTAAGCCGAGTCTAAGCTGTGACCCATAGAAGCCACCCAAGGCCAGAAGTCTCTATGATTGTAGACAAATAGTAGAAGGCGGCTCATTCGTTCACTTGCTTCCCCAATGTTTATAGTGTCTTGAACCAGGCACGGAACTAGAAGGCTGGACACGCAGATGAAGCACAGGATTCATGGAGAAAGGCATAAAACGAGGCTGAAAAAAGGCTTCTCTTGGCAGCCGAGTTTACAATGACTTTGTACATTCTCCATGCTGTAATTCTGTGATCTGTGATTAAGACTTAATTATAAAATTATTGGGCACACACAAAGTAGAAGGAAAGAAATTTCTCTCAGCAACCTGGATATGCGCACTGCGTGATTATTATGTCCAATTTCTCTCAAAATGTGTCCAGGCTAAAATAATAAATTTGACCAGAAGCCTGTCGCATGAGCCAGAGTCTCATGCCAATCCTTGGCCAGTGTCTCCATTCCGTGGTCAAAATCCAAACTCCTCCCCTGGGCGCCCCTCTGCACAGAGAGCCCGGCCAGGGGAAGGCGTCACATTAGCAAGGATAGGAAAACTAACCACAAGCAAACAAAGCCCAGAGAGAAAAAGAACCATCGTGACACACAGGATGCACCTCTCACTCAATTCTGAAACCATCTAGAGCAAGAAAAGCATTTACATAAACGCACCTGAGCCACAAGAACGGCACAGGTGGTGCCAGACACCACGTCGTCGATTGTGGATCTCAGTGATGCATTTGGCAGACACACCCCCATCAGTCAGAAAGCGCATTCATTCCAGAAGCAGAACTGTGACAGAGAAGCCCAGTGCGTATGATCTGCCAACTTCCAGGTTTAAGAAGCACATGGGGTGAAGTGTGGCTGAACTCATGCTCCTGAATTCTAGTAATGATTGGTGCCATAGCCTTCCCTTTGCCCACTTAGTAGAATGATAGTGAAGGAAAAAGTAAAAATTAAAGAAGGTGCCTGCTAAAGCTCACCTCCTCGGGGGTCCCTGGCAGGCATGGGAATGTGACCTTTCTAACTGCTCCAGGAAATAGCCCCGGGCTGGAACAGACAACCAGTTCTGAGATAAGGGTTTAGCAGATGTTTTACTGCTGATCCTCCCCATTTGTTGATTAATGAACCAAAGCTCCTTGTGTAACCTTGCCAGGCACCAGGTGCTTATCTGGAAGGCCCCTGCTATGTCTGCTACCCCCTCCCCATTTTGTAGTTTTTGCCTTTATAAGCTTGTAAGACTGGCTGTTCGGGGCTTGACTCGGCTGCTCCTGCGAGAGTCATGAGTTGAGCCCCAGCATGCTGGAATAAAAATCCTCTTGCTGTTTGCATCAAGTGACATCTCCTGTGGTTGATTGAGGTCGCCGTCGTCTCCAGTGACAGAGGGTCCAAGCTGGGATCTTTCAATAGCTGTCTATTTGGTACACAGTACAGAAGAGAGTAAAATCATTTATTTCTTATACCACAAAAAAAGATCATCTCATTAATTTGACAACATCACCTCAGAAAGCTGTGTAATATTTATTCAAAAAGACATTTTAGAACATAAAGAATAGAGATCTTTCCAGAGGGCACTGGGGTCGCCACGAGTACCTTTTCTTTCTTTTTTTTATATAAAAAAAAATTTTTATTGATTTTTTACAGAGGAAGGGAGAGGTATAGAGAGTTAGAAACATCGATGAGAGAGAAACATGAATCAGCTGCCTCCTGCACACCTCCTACTGGGGATGTGCCTGCAACCAAGGTACATGCCCTTGACTGGAATCGAACCTGAACCTTTCAGTCCACAGGCTGATGCTCTATCCACCAACCCAGACTGGTTAGGGCGATGAGTACCTTTTCAAACAGCAACAGGAAGACCCAGGCCTGCGGCAGTGTCCTCCAGCTGCTGAGAATTCCACATCTCTGGAAGGTAAGCAGGATCTCGAGAACAGCCAGGTCCCACACCCTCACTGCCTAATGCCACTCGGCTGCTGCTTCACTTCAGATGCTTAGGAGGTGTGCTGCTTGGAGCACTACTGACAGATTCTTAGGTTGAAAGTTAATGTTCAGTTTGTTAAAGAAACATAAAAGAAAATTTATAATTTTATCATGTTATTCTGCTAGATCATCTAACTAAAAAGACAACCACTTCACTTTTTTGGTGTTTTATTAACTCAAAACAAACAAACGAAAGTTCCTCAGAAATCCCATTTAAGTCCACTTAAAAGTGTGACAGCTATTTTTATGGCCTTCAAATATGTGATGTAACAAGCCACACCTTTAAGACCCAAAAGTAACTTTTGAGAATCTAGTAAATTAAACTTATAAATGTAGTTAGTCAAATTAGTTTGATTACCCCAATAGAGGTTACAGTGTTGGCAAATCCTTTAGCCAATTCCTTTATATTTTTCACCTTGACATCACACTTCTAAAATCAGTTGTGCATTTTAAATTGTAAATGTTACTCTAACAAATCTCAGTCTAATATGCCAAATTCTCTTAAACATTACAAATATTGAAAATGCCAATCACATATATTATGCCTCACCCTAATGTCAAAGGGTGGCTATCTTAGGTCTGATTCACTTCTCACTTCTCTTTTCAGCTCTGACCTGCCTGCACCCGAAGACACTGACACAATAAGGAAACACTGTCAGCTCAGCTGTGTGTACGTCCCCCAATGTGCTGGAAACACTTAGCAGCCAGGGAAAGGTCATCGGAGGGGCTGCGAATGCCAGGGTGATCTCCCCCCTCCACCCCAGAGGGCCATGCTCACCATCTTTCATGCTCACTTTGCTACCTGAGGAGTCAAAGGCCATACTTTTTAGATAATATGTTAACTTTCACAATTGAGTTAAAATTTTATAGTTCAACATCTGATTCTAATATCAATATATCTATGTATTCCTAAATTGCAGATAATTGTCTTGCTGGATTCTGAATTTCTCATTATCTTCATTCTTACATGCACAATCCTTGAAAGTTATCTTTATGACATTCGATTGTATTTTCCAGGTTATCCTAAAGTGGTGATGCACAGCTTAGGATGGCTGAGATGAGACCACCGATGAGATGTGGCAGAGAGGTCTGGGAAGGAATCCACACAGAGTGCAGACGAAAAGTACAGACACTGAGAGGACTTGCGGTGGATTTGACGCCACCTGGGCCTCCCCTCCTGGAATGGCCCAGCAGAGCTGGCGACGTGGGATGCTGAGGAGACACTTTGCCATACTCGCCTGTGTAGGTGACGACTAATTTTTCATGCATTCGTCACACCATTCCCTTTGACCAGTTAGGACACATCTCATTTAACTTTTTACATTCACTATTCACAACAATATTAATTAAGCTGTGAATTTAACCTTCAAAGGAGTCTTGGTGGAACTGAATACTGTCTCGGTGGTGAGAAGAGAAAAGTGGAAATTAAATTCAAAAGGTTATATTCCTGGTGTCATTTCAGGGACAAGGAGCAATTTCTTCAGAGAGCGAGAGTCCTGGTGGAAGCGCTGTCCTCAGAAACAGGAAGCTGAGGGCCACAGTGCACTCTGCAGAGCTATGTGCTCCCCTCGTCTCGTTTGTTAGAGGAGCCTTGACTGAGCCCCACACACAGAGTCTTAAACAGCAGAAGTGCCTTTTCTCAGTTCTGAAGACAAGTTGGAGATGGAGTGCCAGCAGGGCCATGTTCCCATTAAAGACCCAGGGAAGGACCTGCCCCAGGCCTCTCCCAGCTTCTAGGTGTAGTTGGCTATGCAGCAGAACTCCCACGGAATTTTCCTGCCTGCTAGTCTGCCTGCATCATCTGAAACACCCCTCTGTGTAAGAACACCAGCCACATGGGATCAGGGTCTTTTCTCACGACCTCATCCTCACCCACGACATCCTCAACATCCTCTTCCTAAGCAAGGACAGTTTCTGTGGTACAGGGACTAGGACTGCAGCACAGGAACTTCGGAGGAACATGGTTCCAGCTGTAATGCCTCTCTGGAGCTAAGAGCAGAAGGACCTCAGACTAACAGAGCCTGGATGGTAGCATGTGACCAGTTATGATTACTCTGGGCACGCAGTGGCTTGAGACCTAAGCTGTAACATCTTCCCTGGAAGTGGAAGAGTTACTGGGGGTGCTGGAAGTCCTCTTGAGTAAGAAGCCATGGTCTTGAACGTGCAATGTTATTTAAGAAAGCAGTAACTCAAAATATTTTTCATAAGTGAAGACAAGGTCTTCATATTCTAGAGAAGGTTAAGGAGATAAAAAGTTTTTCTGAAGATAACTTTCCTACCTCTTACTCTGAGCCCTCTCCCGACACAGCTTATGCCCCTACAGAAGAGGTCTGTCTACCCTTCAGCTTCCGCATTTCTAGAAGCAGGTAAATGTAGTCACCCAGGATTTTCCAAACAAGTGTTGTGTGGCCTTGTCATAGCTCAAGTTGGCATCCTTAGCCTTGTCCTATTGTGCAGGAAACTGGTCATTGTCACTAGCAGAGAAATGTGAAAAGGGAATCCCGAAGGCTGGTCAGCCTTAATTGCTCTGAATGGTCGGAGCTAGTCTTTCATTGTTTAGTTGAGACATTGGTAATTAAAGCAACCTCCACCTGTTAATCATATGTAAATTCTTGCTTGGAATTTCCTGCCTAAAGGATATGGGTGTTTCCCATAGCCTCAGTAAAAGAGACCGCAAGGCCAGAGCAGTGGTAGTCCTCCCCCTAGAGGTGGACTCCTGCCTGGCACCCCCCATTTCCCAAATTATTTCTTTTTCAGTCTCTCTTCATTTTGTGTGCTGCCTTCTCCGAACCCTGAACAGGAACCCTGAACCATGCGGAACGTGAAAGGGGCAACCACACTATTGCATGTGTTACTGTCGAGGTCTCCACTGTCAATAAAAGACCAGTTATTCTGGGAACTTGTTAAGGAAGTGAATATATTTAAACTGTTATATTAGACTCTCCTGTCCTGCAGGAAAGTCTCTAGTGTCTCATGCACAGGAAAGGCAAAGTCTCAGAAATGAACCTTCTCCTTCAAGGGTCTCAACTTCTTGCCCAGTATCACTGCTCATGCTGCAGTAAATGTGATGTCCACTCCTGACCCGAAGCACCTGTCCGAGGCCCACTGGCTTGAGGGGCTCTGACACATTGGACAATGCAGAAGCCATGCCCTATTTTAGAAGCAGGTATGAGCTCTTCCAATGCAACCAAAGTCTTCTGCCCAAGAACTCAGAATCTGATCACATCAATTTCAGTTTTGGTCCCACCCCTTAGTAACTATTTTCATGATCATTCTGTGTAACTGTATGCGGCTTAGCTAACAGTGCTTTTATTTCTGTTGGCTTTCCCATCTTTGGTCTGGTGTCTACTTAGTCAACCCTTAGCTTGTAGCTGTGCAAGCAAATTCACTACAACTTGAGCTCTCCTGTCCTTTCTCAGCCAGGAAAGCTCCAGGGTCTGTCTCGCCAGCACCTGGGAAACCTTCAAGAGGCTCACAGTCTTCTGAACTTGGGGGCTGGAGCTCTGCTGCCCCCTCCTGGCCCCACACTTTTCCTTACATGGAAGGACAACTGTCAAAAGTCACGCATTTCTCAAGGAACTATTCTTTCAGGAACTCAAGCTAGAATCTCTGTAAACTTTACTAATGAAAGGAAGTGCCTCATTCATACCGAGAATTTAAATTCTCAGGCCCTACACTTTGACTTGTGTACATACTCATGATTTAATCTTCGTAACTTGTTTATGAGATCATGGTTACTATAGCACAGTTAGATAACCTGCTTTAAGGGAGAATTGAAAAGATTAAATAATGTGACTAAAAAACTAATTGTGTGCCTGGCTTTTACCCTGTTATTTTATAGCTGTTTTTGCCTGCTCTACTCTGACTCAGGGCTGATGTTCACTGACTCACTTGGCTCAGAGAAAATTCTCAAAATTATCCAAAATATCATTTTATCATTATCAGTAAAAGGGTTACAATTCAGGTATCTAGAATCTGTGCTAAAGACCAAATTATGTTTTTTCTGCTATTCCCAGGACATAGAACAACGATGCCACAGAAAATTAACATTGGATATTAAGTCCAAAATCCTGGACATAATTTCAAGCTGCTCCTTGGGCAAGTAATTTACCGGCCTGAGTCTGCCTCCCCCGGTGCACGAAGGAGAGCACTGCTGTTCTGCCTGCGCTAGGTGCTGTGTGGAGGCAGTGCTGTGCCCGTAGTGTCCAGTCTATAGAGGTACCAGGACCACGTGTGCATCTCACTCTAGATCCCCAATGGACATACACACAGAAGCTTTAATAAGCATCAAAGATGAAAACAGTAGAAGGCAAATAATTGGTGATGCAAGAGCTTACTCAAGTGAATAGGCATAAACCTAAATGCTTTTTAATGTTATTATTTTAATTCAAATATAATCCAATTTTCCTTACCACATAACCATGACCACTACCATTACTGTTACTACTACTATTATTATATGTAGGAAGGGGCAAACACGTCATTGATTGAATCTCTGTATATATATTTATCACATAAGCTGTTTTGAACTTCCCACATGGCATTGTAACATGAAGTCAGCCTTTTTCTTGGGAAATATCATCAGTAATGATGTCAACTCGTTTCTTCCGTTTATGCTATTTCCATCAGAATTAGTTGCCCTGTAGCTAGGATTTTTTCCTTCCACAGAAATTTAAAAATGGGACATAAGTAGTATTATTTCAAAAACAGTAGCCCTGTAAATGAATCTTTATGACTGAAACAACTTACTCTATATTATGCCGGGCATTTTCAGTAGCTTCATAAGCCCTTTCTACCTCCCATCTTACTTTTCTCAAGCTGCTGCACCCGGAGAAACCTCTGCAAAATTCAACGTGACCAATTCAGTCTTTAAAACAAAAATACTTTTAGTTTATAGCCATCACTTCCACGGGGAAGTCACGTCTCCTTTGAGGAACATACAATGTTTTCGCGATCAAGTTGCTGCTTATCTCTTTAGGGCTCTTCCTCCCACACCTGCCTTGCACTTTACAAGTTACTTAAGTGCACTGATGACATTTCAAGATTGTAACATCACATCCATGTGTCTTTGTCAACCCTTCATCTTGTCCATTCCTGGCCTTCTCTTCAGTCCTTTCTGTGTGTAGAGATTTTTTTTTATCCAGCCTCAAGAGCCAGAGTCACCTCTGCAGAAGAGCTTTGCAGGAAGTCACCCCTACCTTTTGCCCCAACCTAGGCTCCATGGCCACATGACAATTTAGCTCTGGTTCACAACAAAATTCTAGCTCATGTTACATGCAATCCAGGCAATGTTATGCCCAGATATCGTGATCCCCAAAGACCACTTAGGGAGCCCCGAGACCGATGCAAAAACATAGAGAGCCTTTATTCGAGCTAGCTCGGGCTCCGTCCCACACACCCTCACAGACGCAGTGGCTGGGCGGGGGAGAGAGTGCGAGTGTCAGGAAAACAAAGGATTTATAGGGGGGTCTGGAAGTAGTGGGTGGGGTAACGTGTGTGGCCCCTGTTGATTGGTCGAGGGGGCAGGATACAGTCAGCCTAATTTGGAACCTGGGTCATT
>PVJC01048877.1:0-12379 GCA_004026665.1 Murina feae | reverse complement strand
CCCTTTTGCATTACTTCCCCCCCCCCCCCCCCACCTTGCCTCTAATTTTTGAGTCTCTCTCCAAAGTGCCTTCCTCTGGCTTTCCAATTAATATGTAGATAAACAATTTTCTGAATGTGGCATACCTAAAAATTCTGGAAAAGATATCGAGGCATATTTTAAAATGCCAAACAGAGTTTAGAAAGCAAGATAATTCTTTGAGTGTAGCTATTCTATGCGGCTTGTTGAATGCACACCAATGTGTCTTAACAGGCAAAGCATAGAGTCCATTAAGCCTGAAAAGAAGATCATCCTACTTGGCTGAAGAGTTGGCTGAAGGAGTATCCAGCAGACTCTTAGTGATGGAAATGCTAAGGCCGTAAATGATGAGAATATGCAAATCCAGGAGCTGGATGTTCTCTGGTAGATCTGCTCATTTCAGTTGCACCTTATGATTGCAGAAGGGAAAGTAAGGGACTCCAGCACGAGGAAAGTTGTGCTGGAGACCACTGAAGAAGATAGGACCCTGAGATCCCCCAAGAATGACTTAAGACGTCCTTCCTTAGTTCTGCTGCAGAGAAGGGAGTGTGAATATGTGACACCCAGCTCAGCATTGGCTTTGGATGGAGTAGGGGAAAGGAAGTCCACTTTGAATTACCAACCATAATCCTCCCATTTTCTGTGGGTATGGGATCTAAACTTATGTGATAGGAAAAAAAATTGGCTGAAGCCAAAAACTTAGTCAAAAGTTATCCAAAGTTGGTGGTTACACCCAGGCACATTGCAGGAGCAAAGGAAATTTTTTCTCACCACCACCAAATCCAAAAGTTGTCATGAGAAAAAGCCAACAAAAGCAACAAACCACAGAGTCACACTCACAAAAGCTGGTGATATTGGAGTTCTCAGATATGGACAAATGTATAACAAATATGTTTAATATATTTAAAGATATAAAAGCATTTATGAAACAATGGGAAAGAAACATAAGACTATCAATATTAAGCTGAATTTTTAAATGATTAAATAGTACTGAGAGAAAGAAAAATTAAATAATAAGGATTTGAAACTCAATGGACAAATGAAACAGCATATTAGACATAGAAAAATAGAAAAGAATTAAATAAATGGAAGATACAATTGAAGAAATTATACAGACTGAATCACGAGAGAAAAAGAAAGAAGGATATTCAGATAGGATATTAAATCCCAAACAAAATAAATAAAAGACAACTAACATAAATACATAGTAAGGAGAAAGGCATAACTCAGTCACAGAAAATGTTAATCAGTCAGAAATTAAAAAAAAAGATTCTTGATGAAGAAACAGAAATTAAACCCCACCTCTCCTAGTTTACAAATTACCTCTGCTGCCTCTCACAAGCAATAAAGTAGAAGTTAATAATATCCTATCTTCAAGATGTTATATATTAAATAATCCAGTGAAACTATCTCTCATGAATTAAAGCAAAGAAAATGGGAGTGGGGGTGGATAGCATTTTGAAAAACAAAAAACTGAAAGACTCAGAAAAGTGATATCTAAAGATGTGCTTTAGAGGAAAGTAAAATGATCCCAGAAGGAAATATTGAGATACAGCATGAAATGATGAGAAAAGACAATATGGGTAAAGCTAAACAAACTTAACTATGTCAGAGATAACTCTCATGGCTAATTTAACCCTATATAATAAAAGCCTAAAATGCTCAGTATCTGGTCGTCCTGTGACCAGTCGACTGTTCAACCAATCAAAGGGTAATATGCTAATAATATGCTAAGGATGCTCAACCCTTCGCTATGATGTGCACTGACTACCATGGGGCAGACGCTCAAATTGGTAGGTTAGTTTGCTGCTGGGGTCCAGCCATTTGGAACTGAATAAGGGGGCTGAACATGCCCTGGAGCCCTCCTGCAGTCCCTCCCCAGCCCCAATCGTCAGAGGGGGATGTCTGACAGCCATTTTAGGTCCAATCCCCCCGGGGAGCAGGCCTAAACCAGCAGGTGGACATCCCCCAAGGGGTCTCAGGCTGCGAAAAGGCACAGGCCGGGCTGAGGGACCCTCCTGAGTGCACAAATTTTTGTGCACCAGGCCTCTAGTATAAAATATAAAGGCAATCACCTCTGTTTTGTGAAACCCAGGCTGGAAAAGAGCAGAAATGCTCAAAAACACTGCAAGACCAACTAAAACCCCACAAATGCCTGGAGTAATAGATTATGAACTGAGACATACAATAGAATGCCTAAAGCTCAGGAAGAAAAGCTATGGGAGTGTTTCATTAGGAAATTATGACTTTCAAAAGCACATAGGTATAGGGGTAATTTAGAAATCCATGTCATGCCTATGCCTGGAGGAAGACCCAGAGCTTCAACCTTTGACTAATTCCTAGGTTTGATACAAGTTTGGATAAGGGTTGAAGGAGTGCCTGGAGCAGAGACAATTTGTAAAGATTAGGAGAGATGGGATTTTTTCTTTTTTCTTTTGTTTTATTTTCTCCTAGAGTTCAAGAAAATCACTGTCAAAGCATTAGCTGAACACAGGTAAGGAATAGAGATTTTAATGAACATACATGACAAGGAATACAGTCTTAGCAAAACAAAAAAAGTTTGGAAAAGTCTGTTTATGTTTATATTACAGCAAAATGGTTTTGTTGATTTACTGGAAATTTTTACAGAAACAATTATTTCATCTGAAAAAAAAAAAGATGGTTTCATTTTTTTCTTCCCAACCTGTGTAACTTTTATTTCCTTTTCTTGTCTTTTTGAATTAACTAGGACTTTTAATACAATGTTGAGTAAGAGTGGTAAGAGTGGACATCCGTTACTTGTTCTTATCTCAGCAGGAAAGTATCTAAGTTTTTACCATTAAGTGTAATGTCAGCTATTTTTGGTAGGTATTCTTTTTATAGTTGAAGTTCTACTCTATTTCTAATTTTCAGAGCATGTTTATCATAATGGGTATTGGATAGTAGCAAACACTTTTTCTACATATATCAATATAATCATATTTTTTTCTTTAACTTGTTTATTTGATTAATTACTTTAATTGATTTTCAAATGTTGAACTAGCCTTGCCATACTTGGAATAAATCTCACTCACTATGGTGTATAATTCTTTTCCACATGTTAAATTCAATTTGCTAATATGTTATTGAGGATTTTTGTGTCTATGTTCATGAAAAATATTGGTCTATGGTTTTCCTTTCTTGGAATATATTGTCTGATTTTCACATTACGGTAATGATGGCCTCATAGAATAATTTAGGAAATACTTGCTCTGCTTCTATTTCCTGAAAGAAATTGTAGAGAATTGGTATAATTTCTTTCTTAAATATTTGGTAGAATTTACCAACAAACCCATGTGGGCCTGATGCTTTCTGTTTTGAAAACTTATTCATTATTTATTTTATTTATTTGGCCTATTTAAATTATCTCTTTTTTCTTGTGTAACTTGTGATAGATGGTATTTTTCAAGAACTTGGTTTATTTTTATTTAATCTGTGAGTTATCAACTTTGTGAGTATAAAGTTATTCATAATATTCTTTTATCTGTCTAATTCCCATAGGATTACTGATAACCCCTCTTTCATTTCTGATATTAAACTTTTTGTTTTATCTCTTTTTCTTTTTAGTTAACCTGGTTAAGGTTTTATAAATCTTTTCAACAAATCAATGTTGGGTTTTGTTAATATTCTCTATCAAATTTCAATTTTTTAACTTGATTCTAATTTTTTCATTTCTTCTGCTTACTTTGGATTTAATTGGCTTTTATTTCTCTGGTTTTCTAAGGTGGAAGCTTAAATTATAGATTTTAGATTCTTCTTTATTAATATAATCATTCAATACTTTAAATTCCTCTGTAAGAACTGCTTCCATTGCACCCACCCACAAGTTTTGATAAGTTGAATTCCTTTTAGTTTTATCTCAAAATATTTTTAAATTTCTCCTTTCACTCATTTGTTTTTTAGAAGTGTGGGTTTCAGCCTCCAAGTTTTTTTGATTTTATAAATTTTAGCTATTTATTATTTTTTAATTTAATTCCATCGTGATCTGAGAGCATACTGTGTATGATTTTTAAGCTTGTTAAGGTGTGTCTGTGTGTCAGAATATGGTTTATCCTGGTGAATGTTCCATGTAAACTAGAGAAGAATTTGTATGCCTCATAATTTTTTGTGGAAAGTTGGATATAATGTACTTGGTAAAGGGAACGGAAGTAAATGGGCATTTAGTGTGAAATTTCATGTATACTTGGCTAGGGGTTAGGTTGTGTTTACTGTTTGCTATAGCTGTTAGTACCAGAGGCTAAAATTTTCTCAGATGCCTTTGGTGTTATTGTTTTGTCTACCCTATTATTTTTGTGTTTCCCTAGAGATTTCTTCTTAAATAGGTCAGAGATATGCATTTCTTTAGTCATATTCCCCTATTATTAGATGAAGTCCGACTGATATGGTGGTAAGGTGAGGGTAGGAGCGCTCTATGATAGGTCTAGTCTTTTAGTGAGCCTGTGTTTCTGGGCTGTGACCTTCAGATATGTTTTCATGTTTTTCTCCTTTAGGTGAAATAAGAAGGCGGCGGGGGGGGGGAGGTATGGGTGTTTTTTCTTCCCCCACATTGGTTACGCTTCAATAAAATCCTGGTTGATAAGGTTCTGGTAAAATAGTTTCTTGAGAACAAGCTTTGTGAAGAGAATGCTCTAGGCACATTTCAAAATGGTTCTCCTTATCCCTGCCACACTATATCACAAGGAGGTTATTCTCTGATCTTCACAGAGCGGACTTGGTAGGACTCCTGGAAGTAAAATCCACTGAAGTATGGGCACTCCCTTGGGACCGGGAATTTCCTCTCTCAGACCTGTCCATGCTGAGCCTCCTGCAATTTATCAACTACAGGTTAGGTGTTCCTGCTCCAGTGCTGCTTCCTGTGGAGTTTCGTCTTCTTCCCAGGAAGCCATGATTCGCTGTATTCATCTGGCTGTCTCTCCAATTTGGGGGTTCAGGGGAGGTTGCCCTGTGACTGAATCTAAGAAGAGTTACTAATTTTCTTTTTATTCAGCTTTTTCTGTGTTGTGAAGATAGGAGTGAAAACTGCCTCCTTACATGCTGGTCCAGAAAGTGAAAGTCTCACTCTAAGGCTTTTAAATCTATGCATTATCTCTTATCTGGATTAATGTTTCATAATGCCAGTGAACACGTCTTATTAATATAGGCATACTTCAGGGATATTGTGAGTTCAGTTCCAGACTTCTGTGAATATTGTAATAAAGTGAGTCACACAAAATGTTTGGTTTCCCAGTGTATGTAATAGTTCTGTTTATACTATATTGTCATTTATTACGTGTGAAGTATCATTATGTCTAAAACCACAATGTACATACTTTAATTAGAAAATACTTTATTGCTAAAAAATGCTAACCATCATTTGAACCTATTGGAAAAATAGCACCGACAGACTTGTTGGATGCAGGGTTTCCACAAACCTTCAATTTATGAAAAACACACATTATCTGTGAAGTACAATAAAATGAAGCTCAATAAAATGAGGTATACCTGAAATATTGTATGGTATTTTTGAGTGCTCATTACATACCAGACATTGTACAAATAGGTACTTGACACATATTACATTTTGGACTAAAAATAATACTAGCTAACACTTAATAAACATGTGCTATGTCCCAGGCTTCATGCTAACAGCTTCTCAGATTTATATTACTTAATCTTTACCCCCCAAAAGAGCTAAAGAAATCAAAGCAGAAACAAACAAAACCCGGGAGTAAGAAGTATTGTTAGAGATGTGGATCTGAGGGTCAGAGTGGTGGTATACCTTGGCCAAGTCCCACAGCTGGGGAATGTTGTGGCTCAGGGAGCCAAACCCAAACCCGCCTGACTTAGAGCCCTGGAACCTAACCATCAGACCATGTGGATGGTCTGCCTCCAGGTGGGTTTTGTTCTATCCCCCATACGATGTCTCTTATGTGACACTTACACACAAAACATCTAGTCTGAGTGGCTCTTTATCACAAAACTAGGGGCCCAGTGCATGAATTCATGCACCTTGAGAGGAACTGTGGTCTGCATGTGTGATGTGCTACTCAAAATGGACTGCCCTGGGAATAAAAGGAAAGCAGTAGATATGGTTCCTGCCTTTCAAAGGTCCTGGGTTCAATGAACAGTTAGAATGTTAAAAGAGAACAATAGATTCTGCTTTCATAGGGCAACTTATGAACACAAGCAAATAAAAATAAATAGTACATTTATAGTGAGAGGCAGTGGAATAAACATTGACTTCACAAAAGCCTAACAGACTTGGGTTTTTAAATCATTTCTTCCACATGTACTCATAAAACTTTGAGAACATTTCTTAACCTTTCTGAGTTTGATTTTATCACCCATCCAATGAATACAATTAACACCTGCCTCATAAGAGCTAAATTAGAGTGATTAA
Organism: Murina feae; assembly: GCA_004026665.1. NCBI lineage: Eukaryota > Metazoa > Chordata > Mammalia > Chiroptera > Vespertilionidae > Murina > Murina feae. The sequence continues at coordinate 5,964 of PVJC01048877.1, read as the reverse complement.
CCAGGGAACTTATATGCACTTATGCATAGCCATGAAACACAGACAATAGTGTGGTGAAGGCCTGGGAGGGGTGGGTGTGGGGTAGAGGGCATCAATGAGGAAAAAAGGGGAACATCTGTAATACTTTCAACAATAAAGATAAATTCAAAGGAAAAACAAGAACAACAAAACACACCAAATTGATTCCAAGATCAGGAGGAGAAAATTACTCCTCTCTCCTTTAAAATACATCATCAGAAAGAACCAAGATGGTGACATAGGTAAATGCTGGAACAGCTATATCAAAATCACAACTAAAATACTTAACAACAATCATTCAGAAGTGCTTAAAAGCTGCCTGAATGAAAGTCCTACAACCATAGAAGTAAAGAAGAAAGCACATTGAGACTAGTGGGAGGGGCAGAGGCACAGAATGAGCTGATCCAACACCCACAGGACCATTTCTTTTTTAATCATCCATGCAGAGGCTGCCTATGAGGAGCAAGGGGTCTCACATAAGACCCCCAGCCCAGGATTCCAGAGCTTAGAAGAGAAGTCTCCATAACTTTGGGCTGCAAAAATCAGCAGGGATTGTGGCTGAGAGAGACTGAGCTACTGGAGACCCAGGCAGTTCCTCTTAAAGGGCCAGTGCATGAACTTACATGGTCCCACTTCCTCTGAGCTCTAGTACTGGGGCAATGGCTCGGGGCGGGGTGGGGTGGGGGGAGCCAGGGACATATAGGGAGAAACTGGAGCATCTGGCATTAGGGCAGGATCTCAGGGGTGGCTTTCTCCTAGATGGGGGCACTGGCAGAGGTCATTGTTCCTATGCTGGAACCTCCCTTGTCTCAGAGCTGACTGGCAGCCATATCTGAATTTCCATCAGCATGGCCCACACTGTTCCTTCTGCCCTGGTGATTCCCTGAGACTCCACCTCATCCAATTTACAGCCCCACCCAAACTGTTTACAGTAGCTTTTCCATATGAACAGGCTGTCCTAGCTCAGGCTTCAGACTTTGCTAAAATCTCTCAAACAAGCAGCAGCTTGCATCAGTGTGCCCAAAACCTATCAATAAGAGGCCCAAGACCAGTCCTCACCTGGGCAATTCCAAGCCAAATACAAATAGCAGCCATCTGCAGCTCTATAGCTTCTGCCAGGTGGCCCCAGGCAGTGGCTGACTTTGCATCTCCCAGGAGGCCCCAGAGCCAGTGCACCCAGAGGCATAGCTTCAAATCATATCATATTACAACTCTATACATCTACAAGTGACACACTCAAGGGACAGGCACAGTGAACACTAAAGCCCCACTGAAGCATAAGGTGTTCCATAGGGTGTCTCCTGCACAGCAGCTTCCACTGTAGTCACAGCTGGTCCACACAGCCAACTGACCTGGACAACAATTCCTCCCAGTGACACCAACAGCAATCAAGGCTCAACTACAACAACACTGTGCACAAAGCCCACACAGGGGAGCATCTAAAGGACCCAGCTCAGGTGACTAGGGAGGCTGAGACATTGGGCCCTATAGGATACTTACTACACAAGTCTGGCAGATATGACAAATATACTAATCCATAGAAACAAACACAGGAGCAGTCAAAATGAGGAGACAAAGAAACATGTCACAAAGGAAACACATGGAAGCAAGTAAACTACTAGCTACATAGTTCAAAACAATGGTTATAAGGTTGCTCAAGGATCTTAATGAGAGCTTCAAGGGACTCAGTGAGACTTACAAGAATCTTAGTGAGAATTTTAGAGACATGAAAAAGGACCAGTCAGAAATTAAGCAGACACTAACTGAAATAAGGAGTAATTTACAGGGATTCAACAGTAGAGTAGAGGATTCTGAAAATCAAATAAACAATTTGGAATATGAGGAAGCAGAAAACATCCAATCAGAGGAGCTAAAAGAAAAAAGAATCCAAAAATATGAAGATAGTATAAGGAGCCTTGGGAACAACTTCAAGTATACCAATATTCACATTATGGAGGTGCCAGAAAGAGAAAAGAGAGAGAGCAAGATATTGAAAACCTATTTGAAGAAATAATGACAGAAAACTTCCCCTACCTGGTGAAAGAAATAGACTTAAAAGTCCAGTAAGTGCAAAGAGTCCCAAACAAGAGGGACCCAAAGAGATCCACACCAATACATCATAATTAAAATGTAAGAGTTAAAGGTAAAGAAAGGATATTAAAAGCAGCAAGAGAAAAGCAGTTAGTTACGTACAAGAAAGTGTCCATATAACTGTCAGCTGATTTCTCATCAGAACTTTGGAGGCCAGAAGAGAGTGGTAAGAAATATTCAAAGTTATGAATAGTAAGGACCTACAACCAAGATATTCTACCCAGCAAAGCTATCATTCAGATTTGAAGGTCAGATAAAGAACTTCACAGACAAGAAAAAAACTAAAGGCTTTCATCACCACCAAACCAGCATTACATGAAATCTTGAAGGGTATTCTTTAAGAAGAGGAAGTAGAAGGAAAAAAAAGATTAAAAATATGAATCTAAAAATCAAAATAAATGAACAAGAAATCTAATGAACAAAATAAACTGATGAATAAACTAGAATCAGAGACATGGAAACATAGAACAAACTGATGAATCTCAGAGGGAAAGGGGGCAGAGAGAGGGTGGAAAGGGGTTAACCAAAGATCTATATGCATATTTGTATTGCTATGGACACAGACAATAGGGTGGTGAATGCCTGGGGTGGGGCAGGAACTGGATGGAGGGAGATAATGGGGGTGGGGGAGAGATGGGGAACATCTGTAATACTCTTAGCAATGAAGATTTTAAGAAATAAAATAAAATACATAATCTGTCCTTATCAAAAACAAAAAGAAAAACATGAAAAGCATCTGTGACCATGAGAACTGAATAAATGCATGTTCTCTTGCTATTACATGCAAAATACTGTAATTTGGGGGCTTACACCTTATGATAGGAAGTATATGGACTTCTTTTAGATGGACAGAACATTCCCTGACCCTGAGAAAGTTATGTAACCTCTCTGAACATCAAAGTCTATTTTTTTTTCATTTGACAAATTTATATTGAGCATCTACATTTTTAAGCACTGGACATAGCAGAATCATGACCAACATAATTCCCATCCTCTAAGGGTCTAGAGTACTTGTCTGTAGTAAATATAACCATGGCCTCTTGCCGGTGCTGAAAGACAAGCGACTTTGTATTTAGCACAATGCCTAGCACATAGTAGTTTAGTTTGCATTGTAAACCCGGTTATGAAAGATGGGAAAAAAATGCCATAAAAGGGACTAAGGGTGTGTACTAGGTTTCTGTTGCTATCGTAAGGAATGGCCAAAAACTCGGTGGCTAAAGAACTTAATTGTATTATCTAATATTTCTGTAGGTCAGAAGTTTGACACGGGTCTAACTGAACTAAAATCAATAGGGCTGCATTCCTTTCTGGAGACTCTAGCGGGTGCTAAGAACTGAACTGTGTTCACCCAAAAATTTGTATGTTGAAACTCTAACCTCCAAAGTGACTGTAGTTGGAGATAGGGATTTTAGGAGATAAAGTGAAATGAGGTCATAAGGGTAGGGCCCTAATCCAATAGGACTGGTGGCCTTATAAGAAGAGGGAGAGCAAGAGAGCGAGAGAGGAGAGAGGAGAGAAAGTTATCTCACTCTTTGTGCACATACCAAGGAAAAGGCCATGAGAGGACCTATTGAGAAGGCATTACCTGCAAGCCTAAAAGGAAACTGTCATCAGAAAGTGACTTGGGGGGAACCTTGATCTTGGACTTCCAGCCTTGAGAACTGTGAGAAGTAAATTTCTATTGTTCAAGCCACTGAGCCTATGGTGTTTTATTATCATAGCTTGAGCAGACTAATATAAGGAGAATATGTTCATTTGTTTGCTGTTTGATTTCTGCTTTTTCCAGGTTTCTTTGCCATTTTCAGATTCTAGAGGCTGCCTGCATTCCTTGGCTCATGCATTCCGTGGCTCCTCCTCCAGCTTTCTGACCATGGCTGGGAATCATGCCTGCTTTTAAAGATGTGTGTGATTAGATTGAGCCTACCTGGATAATTCAGGAAAATCGTCCCATGTCAAGGGGCTCAATCCTATCACATCTGCAAAGTCTCTTTTGCCATGTAAAGTGATATTCACAGTTTCTGGGGACTAGGGTGTCTTTGATAGAGGCATGACTCAAAGATTGGGTACAAGGAGGTCTCCATTTGGAGTTTGGGTATAGATGCTGGCAGGACACCTGAGAAGTGCACAGAAAGAGAGACGGCAAAGTCGTGCATTGTGTCTCCAATTTACTTATGCTGATGCAAGAACCTTTATTAGAATTTACTTGAGCTGAGCAGAGGATGCTCCCGAAAGCAAGATCTCAACAGACCAAGAAAAATGCTTTTGAGAATGACCGTTTGCAGTTTCTTTTATGCTTGTGAAAATAATGAGGGAACATGAGTAAGACTATGGGGAAGGTGGGAGAAAGGAAGGCAGGGATTCGATTACAGGATAATTAACAAGTTTACTGCTTTGAGCGTAGTTACACTTGGGAAGGGTCAAAAAAAAAGGAGGCATTTCAAAGGTATGTTAACCTAGATGCACAAAAATAATGGACATCTTACTTAAGGCGAAGGTGAACCTTTCACTACAGAAGTTATTTGCCTGGCGCATGACTACCACCATGATTTGCTCAGTTAGGAATTTATTATCAGATCTCCATGCTGTGAGGTTACTTTTGGTTATATTTATTACTGTGCCCCGACACTTATCTAGTAGCTTCTCTCCCACAGCAAACACACTCAGCAAAACAGGGGGAATGGAGGTGTCTGGACAAATATTTTCCCCTCTAGGCATGGTTATGTAACATGTGGTCCCCAAATACCTTGAGTTAGCAACTCTGGTTTACTTGTTTCTTTTATAGCATATACTTGCTTCTGATCATTGGCAAAAAAATTACAATACCACTATTTTCAAATATCTACTCTTCACCTTGCTCATTAACTGAAAATCAAGGGGTGTTCCAGGAGAAAGCGAAAGCGAAGATTTTCTCCTTGCATTTATCGTCCTGTGGTCACCTGTCCTTGCACATTTTTTCCCACCTGAATTCTTTCTCACCTTCTCTATTGAATCATCTACCAAAGAAACCTTAATGTCTACTTCATTATTATTCAGGGCTCTAAATTTTTTAAACTTTACATTAAAAACAAACTTTTAAAAAGCTTATGAATGTGAAACTTTCTTGAAACTTTCGACTATTTTCAAAGGGAGATCATCTTTCGAAGTCCAACGCACTATTCGTTTTCTAGGGCTGCTGAAGATAATTACCATAAATTAGGTGGTTTCAAACAACAAAAATTGCCCTGACCAAGTGGCTCAGATGGTTGGAGTCTTGTCCTGATGTGCTAAGATCGGGTCTATCTCCAGGCATCAGGGCACACACATGAAAGCAGCTGGTGAACGCATGAATAAGTGGAATGACAAATTTACATTTCTCCCTCTTCCTCTTAAAATCAATCAATAAAAGAATTTTAAAAACAACAAAAATTTGTTCTCTCACAGTTCTGAAGATTGGAAGTCTGAAATCAAGGTATGAGCAGGACCATCCTCCCTCCAGCCTCTAGTGGAGGAACTCTTCTGGTTTCTCCCAGCTTCTAATGTTGCCAGCAATTTTTGGCAATCTTTGTTAGACACATCACTCCAACCTCTGCCTCCACTGTCACATGCATTCTCCCTTTGCAATTATTTTCTTTTATAAAGACACGCGTCCTTGGATTAAGGCATAATACCCTAATCCAGGAGAAACAAGATGGCGGCATAGGGTAGACACCGTATATGCAGCCGTGAACAACTATTTCAGAAAAACCTCGAAAAGAACACACGGACACCACTCGCACCCACAGGACGGCTGGCTGAGTGAAAATCCTACAACTAGAGAAGAGTCTGAGACTCAGAGGAGCGGCAGAAGCAAAGTACAGAGGTACGGAGGCGCGCGCA
>PVJC01048876.1:0-12386 GCA_004026665.1 Murina feae | reverse complement strand
TGCTCTCCCTCAACAGCCCCCCTTACTGGCTTTCTTGCCCTCAACTGCCCCCATGCCAGCCTGCTTGCCCCGCTTCCAGCCTGATCACCCTCAATTGCCTCCCTGCTGGCTTGCTCACCCCCAACTGTCCCCCTGCCATCCTGCTCTCTCCCAACTGCGCCTGCCTCCCACCAGCCTACTCTGACCCTTCTTCCCCCCGCTGCTGGCCTGGTTGCTTCTAACCGGCCTTTGCCTCGGCCCTGTCACCATGTCTTTGTCTGGAAGATCTCCTGTATGGTCTACCCATCTAATTAGCATATTACCCTTTTATTACTATAGATCATATCCTTTATTTTATTAAAGCACAAAACATTTTGCCTTTTTTTATCTTAAATTATAGCATCCTATGTTCTCACAACCTGTTCTTATCTTTTTCATTTCTTTACTTTTTTGTTTCTATTATTCTTGTTCATTGAGCCTAGCCTCTTCCACTTCCCCCTACATCTCCATTTACATTTGTCTTCACTTCCTACCAGAGTGAGCCTTAGCTTAGCATTCTAGCTGATTTTCATAAATCTTTTTTTTACCTCCTGTGGTAGGCAAATGTTTAAGATGACTTTAAAATTTCCTGCTCCCTGTTCTTTATGCCATGTAAAATCTCTTTCCCTTGAGTTTGGGTGAGACATTTGAATATCATGGGGTTTAGTAGATGATATAGGATATAATTGATTAGGTTATGTTATATGATAAAAGTGATGTCATTTCCTGTAGTGTTCATGTCAGGCTTTGGTGTCAGAATAATGCTTGTGATAACTCTGTATTATATGAGATTCTGGAAAAGAGATTGTCCTACTTACTGGCTTTGAAAAATTAAATTGGCATATTGTGAGAAGGCCACATGGCTAGGAATTGGAGGCAATCCCTGGTGGTTGAGAGCTAATCTGGCTGATAATAAGCCTTTCAGACCCAGTCTAGGGTTTTGCTGTTGTTCTTGTAAAAAATGTGTATATTCATGTAAAAGCTTTATCTCAGCCTATAATTAAATATTCTTCAGGGTGATTGTGTGATTATTATCTTCTCTCTTAGTAAGTGTAAATAATACATCACAATCAAGTAGGCACAAGGATGGTTCAACATATGAAAATCAAGCAATGTAAGTAATATACCACATTGACAAAGGAATGAATAAAAGTCATGATCTTATCAATAGATACAGAAAAAAAACATTTGATAAGATATCAGATATCCATTTATGATTAAAACATTTAATAAAATAGGAATAGAAGGAAAGACCATCTATAACAAACCCTCAACTAATATCACGCTCAATGGTGAGAAACTGAAAGCTTTTCCTCTTTCAGTTCAGGAAAAAAACAAGGATGTCCACTCTCACCACTCTTATTCAACATTTGCTGGAAGTCCTAGCCAGAGCAATAAGGCAAGAAAAATAAATAAAAGACATCCAAATTGGGAAGGAAAAAATAAGTGTCAGTTTTTGCTGACAACATAGTTCTTTACATAGAAAACCATCAATGCTACACCAAGAAACTATTTGAAACAATAAAGAAATACAGTAAATTGCAGGATATAAATCAATATACAAAACTCCACTGCTTTACTGTTTACTAACAACAAAACTTCAAAAAAGTAAATGAAAAAGAATCCCCTTTGCAATTGCTACCAAAATAATAAAACACCTAGAAATAAAGTGAACAAAAAATGTGAAAGACCTGTATACTGAAAATTATAAAACATTATTAAAAGAGATTGAAAAAGACACAACAAGATGGAAAAATATCCTATGTTCATGGATTGGAAGAAACAAAGTAGTTAAAATGGCCATATTACCCAAAGCAATATACAGATTTAATGCAATCCCCACCAAAATCCAAATTTTAAGGAAGTAGAATGAAAAATCATCAGATTTGTATGGAGTCACAAAAGATGAGAAAAAGAACAAAGCTAGAGTTATCATGCTACCTGACTTGAAATTATACTACACAGCTATGGTAATCAAAATTGCATGATATATGTAGAGAAACAGACACACAGATCAATGGAACAGAATAGAGAGCCCAGCTATAAAACCACATGTATATGGACATATAATTTTTGACTAAAACGCCAGAAACATTTAATGGGGTAAAGACAGTCTATTCAATAAATAATGCTGGGAAAACTGAAAAGCCACATGCAAATGAATGAAAACTGGATTATAGTTTTACCCATGTACAAATATGAATCCAAAAAGGATCAAAGACCTAAATATAAGATCAGAAACAATAAGTTACATAGAAGAAAATACAGGTACCAAACATATGGACCTTAGTAATAAAGAACATTTTGTGAACTTGACCCCAAAGGCAAGGGAAGTAAAGGCAAAAATAAATGAATGGGGCTATAACAAACTAAAAAGCTTCTGCAAAGCAAAAGAAACTGGCAACAAAACAAAGAGAGAGCCAACTAGATGGGAGATAATATTTTAAAACAGTATCTCTGACAAAGGTTTACTTTCCAAAATATATAAAGAACTCATAAAACTCAATACCAAATGAACAACCCAAGCAAAAAGTAGGCAGAAGACTGAAAATACACATCTCCCAAGAAGATATATGAATAGACAATAGATATAAGAAAAGATGTTCAACCTCACTAGAAATCAGGGAAATGCAAATCAAATCTACAATAAGATACCACTTCACACCAGTTACAGTGGTGATAATCAACAGGACAAGCAATAACAAGTGTTGGAGGGGTTGTAGAGAAAAAGGAACACTCATTCACTGCTGGTGAGAAGGGAGACTGGTAACACCACCTTGGAAAGCAGTCTAGCGATTCCTCAAAATATTAAGAATAAAGCTACCGTGTGACCCAGCAATCCCTTTCCTGGGCATATATCCGAAAAACTTGAAATCATGTATTCAAAGAGATATATGCACTCCTATGTTCATTGCAGCATTATTCACAGTGGTCAAGACATGAAAACAAAAAAGTCTACTGTGATAGAGGACTGCATGTGTGGTATGCACAATGGAATACTACTCAGCCATAAGAAAGAATGAAAAACTGCCATTTGCAACAACATAGATGGACCTTGAGAATATTACGATAAGTGAAATAAGTCAGTCAGAAAAAGCTAAGAACCATATTATTTCATTCATATGTGGGATATAAAACTGAAAATCGTGAACACAAACAGTAGTGTGGTAGTTGCCAGAGGAAGGGGTTGGAGAGAGAAGAGGTGATGGGAGATGATTTGACTTTGAGTAGTGGGTACACAGTGCAATATAGAGATCTTGTAACATATAAACCCACACCTGAAACCTTTATGATCATGTCAACCAATATCACTTTAACAAATTTAATTAGAAAAATAAAAAAGAAAATTTTTTGATACATGCTCATCAGTAATATTGGCCTATGATTATCGTTTCCTGTAGTGTTCTTGTCAGGATTTTGTATCAGAATAATGCTGGACTCATAAAATGATTTTGGAATTGTTCTCTTAAAAATTTTTAAAGAGTTTGAGAGGATTAAATTCTCATTTAAATGTGTGGTGCAATTTCCAGTGAGGGGAGCACTCCTAGGTTTTTCTCTGTTGGAGGGGCGGTTTGATTACTGAATTAATCTTATTTCTTATCATTGGTCTGTTTAGATTTTCTTTTTCTTCATGATTCAAAGTTAGTGATTGTGTTTTTTTTTATAAATGTATCCATTTCTTCTAGATGATTCAATTTGTTGGTATATAATTATTAATAGTAGTCTGTTATGATCCTCATTATTTCTATTCCTAATAATGTCAATGTCTTCTCTTTCATTTTTTATTTTATTTGAATCTTTTCTCTTTTTTTCTAAGTCTGTTTAGAGGTTTGTCAATTTTATTTATCTTTTAAAATATCTTCATTTTCTTAGTCTTTCTACTGTTTTTCTAACCACTATTTTATTTATTTATGCTCTGGTCTTTATTATTTTCTTTTTTCTGCTGACTTTTGGTTTAGTTTATTATTTTCCAGTTCCTTGAGGTGTAAAGTTAGGTTTTTAATTTGAGATCTTTCTTTTAAAGAAAATGTAGGCATTTATTGCTGTAAACATTCCTTTTAGAACTGCTTTTGCCACATCCCATAAATTTTGGTATGCTGTGTTTACTTCCCCTCCCCCCCCAAGATATTTATATTTCCCTCTTGATTTCTTTCTAGACCCATAGGATATTCAGCAATTTTTTGTCTAATATTGAAATATTTGTGGATCTTTGTTATCATTTGTATGTGATTTCTAATTTCACATCATTGTGATTAGAAAAGATGCTTGATATGATTTCAATCTTCTAAAAAATTTTTTCAGAGTTGTTTTGTCAGTTAACCTGTGATCTAACCTGGAGAACGTTACATGTGTGTGCTTGAAAAGAATGTTTATTTTGCTGATGTTGGAAGGAATAGTAACATGTCCCTTAGGTCCATCTGATTTAAAGTGTAATTTAAGTCCAATGTTTCCTTATTAATTTTCTATCTTGATAATCTATCCATTAATAAAAATTGTGGCCCTGGCCAGTTTGGTTAAAGTGTCAGCCTGCAGAACACAGAATCACAGGTTCAATTCCCTGTCAAGGGCATGTACCTGGGTTGCAGGTTTGATCCAGAGCTCCGTTCGGGGTGGGTGTGGGAGGCAACCAATTGATTTGTCTCTCTCATATCAATGTTTCTCTCACTCTCTCTTCTTCCCTGCCTTTTACTCTCTCAAAAATATCAATGAGAAAAATATCCTCAGGTGAGGATTAACAATCCTTTGTAATAAAAGCCTAATATGCTAAGTGTCCAGTTGTCCGTTCAACCAATCAAAGCATAATATGCTAATGATATGCTAAGGCTGCTCAACCTCTTGCTGTGATGTGCACTTACCACCAGGGGGAAGATGCTCCAACTGGTAGGTGAGCTTGCTGCTGGGGTTTGGCATATTGGGACTGAGCAAGATGGGTCAGGCACACCCTGGAGCCCTGCCGTGGTCCCTCCCCAGCTGGACAACCTCCTGAGTGCCTCCCTAGCCTGATCATGCACCAGTGGGGTCCCTTCAGCCTGGCCTGCACCCCCTTGCAATCTGAGACCCTTCAGGGGAAGTCTGAGAGCCGGTTTCAGCCCAATCCCACAGGCCAGCCCGAGGGACCCCACTGGTGCACAAATTTGTGCACAGGGCCTCTAGTAAATAAATAACTTGTGTAATCAAGTCAACTGTTATTATTATATTGTTGTCTACTTATCCCTTCAGATTACTTAATAGCTGCTTCATATATTTAGGTGCTGTCATGTTGGGTGCGCAAATATTTACAATTGTTATATCAAAACTTACAATACTTCAGAGAGTCTGTGGATCAGTGTATAATCAGGCCTCTAGCTACTTCTTCAAGCAAATCTCATAAATGCTCTTTGCTCTCTTTTGCCTTTTCTTCTGCCATGGCAGATTTCTTTCAGTTCCTAGAATATGGCATTTTATTCCTGTTACACCTTTCGATGATTTCTCAATTAGATACTCTCTCCTATAGACCCCCTTGGTTCTATTACTCTAGGTAAAGATAAAGTATTTTCTTTCTTCAGAACTTGACAATATTTTTCATAATTTTTATACTTCTTCATTCAGTTTCTTCCATTAGACTGTGATATTCACAAGGATAGGAAAAAATATCTTTTTGTATTTGGTTGTCATCCCAATATCTAGTAGTTGTTCCTGGAATAGATAAGTTCTCAATACATATTTCTTGAAAGAACCATTATTTCCAAAAATTAAGTTTCTTACAAGTAGAATTTTTGGTGAATGGTATGCACATTTAAAAATTTTGATATCTACTTTCAAATTATCCAGAATAAAAATTGTATCAATTTAAATTTCTGCTAGTAATGTAGGACCAATCATTTAATAATATGCTTCCTTTTTGGGAGGTGGTGGAGTATTATCCTTAAAAAATCTTTGCTAAAAAAATCTTTGCTAATTTTACATTGGTATTATTTTAATTTTAATATTATAAGTAAACTAGGAGCCCAGTGCACAAAAATTTGTGCACTCGAGGGGGTCCCTCAGCCCAGCCTGTGCCCTCTCGCACTCTGGGACCTCTTGGGGGATGTCCACCTGCTAGCATGTCTGGCCAGCCTGGGTGAGGGGCTGAGGGCCATTTTCAGGCTGCCCACAGCTCCCATTGACCCAAGGTCCCAGCAAGGCTGGTTGGAATCAGGTTTCTGGAGTTTATTTATCTTCTATAATTGAAACTTTGTTACCTTGAGCGGAGACCTAGTCAGGCAATGAAGCCTTCTGTTTGCTTCAGCTTCATGGCTTCTATAATTGAAACACTGTTGCCTTGAGCAGAGGCCTGGCCAGCCTAGGCAGGCAGTTTCAACTCCATTACTGGTTCAATGGAAACCTCCTGTTTGCTCTAGCTCCAGGGTTGCTGGCTGCCATCTTGGCTGGGTTAATTTGCATACAGCCACTCTGATTGGCTGGTGGGTGTGGCTTGGATGAGAGGCGTGGCTTAGATGTCTCGAGGTGATGGTTAATTTGCATATTATTCTTTTATTAGGTTAGATTGTATCTTTTATGTGCTTTTCAAAAAATATATTTTATTGATTTTTCACAGAGTGGAAGGGAGAGGGACAGAAAGCCAGAAACATCGATGAGAGAGAAACATCAATCAGCTGCCTCCTGCACACCTCCCACTGGGGATGTGCCTGCAACCAAGGTACATGCTCTTTACCGGAATTGAACCCGGGACCTTTCAGTCTGCAGGCAGACGCTCTATCCACTAAGCAAAGCGGGTAGGGCTGTATCTTCTATGTGTTTATTGGTCACTTATTTCCTTCTATACATTTTCTACTTATGTCCTTTGTTAACATTTCATTGTTATATTTATGTTGATTTCTAAGATCTTTTAGTATTTTAAGTAGAGTTCTTTGTCTTTATGATATTTTCAAATACTTATTTTTCATGTTTTTTATTGTATTTTGTTTCTTTTTAATTCACAGATTTAGAATTTTATGTCTTCTACTAGAGGCCCAGTGCGTGAAATACATGCATGGGTGCAGTCCCTAGGCTTGCCTGGTGCTTGAAATAGCATGGAAGGGCAGGTCCCAGCTGACCTCTGGGCCCTGGGCAGCACCTGGGCCACTGGGTGCCCCCCTCTGCCTGAGTCATGGCGCCAGAGTCCACTTACAGAGATACGGTGAGTGTGGCTGGAGGCCGCAGGCCAGGGCACAGCATGAGCCTTTAGGCCACCCATTGGCGCTGCACAAAAGCTAGGCAGGCAGTGTGTTCATTCCTAGTTGGCCTCGCAGATGGCTCCTGCGTGAACCCACAGGGAGCCTGACTGGCCCCTGTAGTCCTTGAGGCTATGACCTGGCTCACCTGGAAGAGGCCGTGCGAGCCCTGGCATTCTGGGGGGAGGGTGGCAGGGAGAGTTAGAGCAAGCTTGACAGACACCCCGTATTCTCACCATATCGCCATCCCTGACACCCCTGCCCCTAAGTAACAGACAAGCGGTCACAGCCCCTGCTCGGGCACTGAAGGAGTTTGGTCACTGCCACACTGCCACCCATCCCCAGTTCCCAGTCCCAGCCTGGGGTTTGGCAATCAGGGCCAATATGGCTGCTAGTTCCTATCTGTAGGGCCATCAGTTGGGACCAGGCCCCCTGCACCCTGCCACTGATCACCATTTGCAGGGTGATCGGCCCCCTGCTTGCACTCCCCTTGGCCTGGCGCCGCCTACTCACCTGCTTCAACATCTTGCCACAGTCCCACTGTCGTCAGAGCACTGCTCCAGTGCCACGTTGCCAACGCCTGCCATGTTCATGCCGCCCCCTGGTGGTCAGCACACATCATAGTGAGCGGTTGAACTCCTGGTAGAACTCCCAGTTGAGGGGACAATTTGCACATTGGGCTTTTATTATACAGGATCTTCACCCTTACACTGAAATTGCTCTTACTAAAATTACCAATGACTTAGCAATTGTTATATTCAATGGGAATTTTTCAGACTTCATCTTCTTTGATCTACTTAGTTAAGAACAAAGCCATATAAGTCACAGTTTAGATATTTGGTTTATATTGATTTGAAACATCTCTGCTATCTATAAAATAATAGTTTTTAAAGTCATTAAAATTATAAATAAAATACGTGCCACTCAAAAAATTTGTTTTTGGTAAAATTAAACGTAAATCATTTGACAGAGGCCTTTTAGTAAATCCTTTTGGTTTTATGATAATAGAAATAAGCCAAATATGGTGTGAAACTAAATGCCAGACCTGAGTCAGAGATAAAGAAATTAGCCCTGGAGATTGATAAAGAGTCAGAAGTACAGCATGACAGGTAGGATTAAAAAATATGAGGCTCTGAAAAGAAGTTGTATTAGTTTCTTAGGGTTTCCATAAGAAAGTAGCACAAACTGAGTTAAAACAACAGTCATTCTCTCACAGCTGTAGAGGCCCAAACGGAGGTGTTGGCAGGGCCATAGCCCTCTGAAGCCGCTAGGGGAGGGTCGTTCATCGCTTCCTCCAGGGTCCAGTATCTCTGGGTGTTCTTTGTTTTATTGAAGCGTAGCTCTAATCTCTGTCCTCATCTTCACACGGCCATCCTCCTTCTGTGTAGTTTTGTAGTCAAATTTTCCTCTTTTTATAATGGTACCATGTTAACTGGTTACATTCAGAAACGCTCTTTCCAAATAAAGTCACATTAGCAGGAGATTAGGACTTACCTTTTTGGGATACACAATTCAACCCATATGAAATGTGAACCAAATGAAGTGAAGAGAGCTGCATTATGAGAGGTTGCCAGAACAAGGGGTAAAACACCAAACCTTAAATTGACAAGATAGATTAATGATTAATTGGGTAGGTAGATCATTAGGGCAAAAGGAGCATTTGTGAATGTTAAAAGATATGATGAGAAACTGCTACATGAAATCCTTCGTAATTCTGTTTGAAATATCAAGTAAATTTTAACATATTATTTAGGTGTGCTAATTTGCTTTTATGAATAAGCTAGTGCAAAAGGCAGCTTACTATGATAGTTTGGTGCATAATTATGAGAGATCAAGCTTTTCATTATTTCCTGGATGAAAAAAATATAAATATTAAAGAATAGGAAATTGCTAATTTAATTTAACTAAATTATAAATTCAGTTATGTCTCTGGAAAATTTTATTTAAGTTGTGGCAGCAAAATTAGTCTGATACATGCAGTTATATTAACTCAATTATTATAATTCTTTTTTGACACTTATTTCTTCTTATAAATGGGCCCAAAATAGACACTGGAGATACTAAATAAAATGTCAGAGACTTGAGTATAAAATACACATGCAATATTTTACAGATGCAATTTCAAGAAACACTAGACACAAAGAGTATGATAAACAACCTAGTTTTCAAACTGTATCAGATATTATTAAAACTTATGTCAATTCAATCGTAAATGACTATTTGAAAGATATAGCACAATAAAATATAAGAGACAAAAATGAGAACAGAAGTAGTTGAGATAAAAGACAAACAGTCAGGGGAAGGACAATGAAGGGATAAGGACACACATGTAATACCTTAATCAATAAAGAAAGGGAAAAAAAAGATAAGTAGTCAGAATTTTTGGAAATAATGATTCCTTCAATCTAATCATTTTCCTCCAATGATGACACTGAACAAATATTCACTGATCCCTTCTAAGAGACAGAGGGTGTTTTAGGGGCTGGGTTAAAAAATTTGGAAAGTCCTCATTTACTTGCCAACGATGACCTAGCTATAGTTATGACTAATGTGTAACAAATAAAGGGAATTATTCAATGATACTTTTATATTTCCTAGAGGCAATACAGCATTAACATTTTTTTAAATCCTCAGCTTAGGATATATTTATGTTTATAGATTTTTTTTGGAAGAGAGAGAGGGGGGGAGAGAGAGAGAGAGAGAGAGAGAGAGAGAGAGAGAGAGAGAAAACATTGATGTAAGAGAGAAACATTGATCGGTTGCCACCCAAATGACCCTGACTGGGGATTGAATCCATACCTAGGTATGTGCCTTCACCAATAATCAAACCTTCCATCTTTTTGGTGTACAGCACAATGCTCCAACCAACTGAGCCACCAATTAAAAAAATATTTTCAGGTTAATGAAGGCATAATGATTGTTTAAGTATGTTTATTACCTTTTCTCTTTTTATTATACTATATTTTTAAAGTCTATTTTCTCCTCTTAAACTTTCTTTAGACTAAAGAAATATGTTTTTGCACATTTTTTGACCAATGTCCATCTTTCTAGCAAAATTTTTGTCACATATAAGTTAAAGTTTTATTTATATCCCAAATAGAATATAGTGCCATTTACAGTTTGCTAAATGGGGTTTGTGTTTTTCAAAGCTTCAATTTACATTTTTTATTTTCATTGGGGAATTCATTTCTATGTGGTTATTAAGCAGAATATGTAGTGATTACATTAAAATATATTATTTTTTTCACTTGATATATCTTTAGACTCAACATTATTTATTTGGCAAACTTTGAATGAAACTGTTTTCTGAAATAGCTGAAAACAAAAATATCTAGCATGCCATATAGTCTCGTGTTGCTGAATGTTAAAGACATAAGGCATTTACAAGGATATGGTCCTCAGAATTCAAATTTTTCAAACAGTATTAACTTCAAATCACAAAATCATACATTGATTGGATATTGTCAAATATACCTTAGTTGTTTTCTCCAATAATTGAAAATAGTCTGTAGCATTGTCAATTCTGCAATTTAACTGTCTTTGACAGTAGGATGAAAAGAGCAGAATTGAAAGTTCAAAAGCATCAATTTTAGTTATTAGACAGCAGCATTACTGGAGTTTACTTATGTTCCCATGATACACAGATTATTTTCCAACTTGATGTTTCAAAAGTAGATTTCTCACTTGCAGCCATTTCCCATGAGTGTTTACTAAGTTAAAAAGTGCTGGGAATACCCTAAATGGAACATTGTAGTGAGAATTGCCTGTGATGTCACAGACACTTGAGGGAAACTTCTAGAAGTGAAATTTAGTCACAGTAGAGACTAAATAAGAAAGATGCTTACTGAGTAAGGTGGGGTCCAAAAAGTGTAATGCAGAATTCAGTAATTTATAAATTACTTTTTTTTCCTGAAAGAGATCAACCAAATAACACTTAATGAAGGAAAGTAAAGGCTTAACTTAACCATTTGGTACATTGTGATTCCTGCCGTTAGTAAATTTGAAATTCAGCAATTTTAAATATGGAAGGAAGTGATGAATCTGATCAGCCTATCTCAGCAGGGAGGCAAGAAATTCGAAAGAAAAGAAAACCTAGCCAACCAATGGTAGACAAATCTCAACAGACCGAAGTGTCAGAGATAAAGAAGCACTTGCCTATACCACAATCATGTGGCCCCAAAGCTAACCTCAATACTAGTAATATTCCTGGAAGCAAAGTCAACTATGAGTCTCTGAGATTATCTTCTCAGCTTCAGCAAACTTGGACAAAGAGAAAGCGTGTGCAAGATAAGGTTGATAAAGCTTTGCAGACAGAAATTACTACTGAAGAGAAAAAGGAAACCAAGCCAGGTGATGCAACAGTGGTATCTAAAGAAAAGCCAGCTGCTGTTGGAGAAGCAGCTACTGAATTTCCAGAGAGTGTTCATGAAGTAGAAATTCCATCAAGCAAACAGTCAGGTCAACTAAAATTAGACAGAACTGAGCAAACCATTAATACTGGAGATGCAGAAAAGGAACAGAAGAGCTTTGGTGAATCAAAAATAGTTATTGGTAGGCCAAGTAGTTCTTTTTCAAAGTCAAAGGATGCTGCGAAGAAACGTAAATTCTCAGGGAAGACTTTAATTACTGAGCATCCTGCATTTCAACCTACAACAAGTAGCAATGAGGAAATTAGAAAGGTATCTCCACCAGCTGAGAAGGACACTGCAGAGGAGACCCCAGTGAAAATTAAGCCTTCAGCAGCTGAGAAGTCCCCTGCAGAAGAGGCCCCCGTGAAAATTAAGTCTCCACCAGCTGAGAAGGCACCTGTAGAAGAGGCCCCAGTGAAAATTAAGTCTCCACCAGCTGAGAAGGCCCCTGCAGAAGAGACCCCCGTGAAAATTAAGTCTCCACCAGCTGAGAAGGCCCCTGCAGAAGAGGCCCCAGTGAAAGTTAAGTCTACACATGCTGAGAAGGCCCCTGCAGAAGAGACTCCAGTGAAAGTTAAGTCTCCACCAGCTGAAAAGGCCCCTGAAGAAGAGACCCCCGTGAAAATTAAGTCTCCACCAGCTGAGAAGGCCCCTGTAGAAGAGGCCCCAGTGAAAATTAAGTCTCCACCAGCTGAGAGGGCCCCTGCAGAGGAGACCCCAGCAAAAATTAAGTCTCCACCAGCTGAGAAGGGCCCTGTAGAAGAGG
>PVJC01048875.1:0-12384 GCA_004026665.1 Murina feae | reverse complement strand
ACACATTTGGGCAATGGCTGAAAAACTTAAACATACGGAAAATAGGTCAATGAAATCTCTAAAGCAAAAATTATAAAAGCATAAAGAACTCCTTTGAACATACAGCTATGCTTGTTTGAAGCCAAACCATTTACTAAAATGCTTATTCAAATGAATAGCATATTACAAAGACATTGCTCTGATAGGTTCAAAAAATGTGAGTTTAGCATGTCTTCACTGTTGCACGCTATACAACAGCATACTTGCAAAAGGAAGTGGAAATCTTAGGGCAGAACTGTTTTAAGAAGCGAAGGGACACTGCAGAAACTTCTCCAATTCTACCCTTTTATGTATAAAGGGATTAAAGCCAATTGTTCTAGGTCACACCCCGCAGGCGTGTAAACCTGAGTCCCCTGATGTCATGCTGAAACAAAAGCACCAGGCATTTCTTTTCAAAAAATAAAGATGAAGAGGAGGGGTATGTAGGAAGGAAAACACTGTAATGTAGGAGCAAGGAGGGTAGGATCAATACTAAAACTTTGATGAAATGGAAGGACCTAAAAACACCAAAGGTCAAGAAAATCATGTTAAGAAAGCTAAGGCAAAAGGCATAGGGAGTTCTTAACTGAGGCTGGTGTGAAGAAAAGCAAAATCAGTTCAAGTGGCAGTAAAGTGCAGGCTGGCCCAGTCTCTTAGGCAGAAACACGTTTCTCTGCACCCAGATGCAAGTGTAAGAAGCACCAGGTAAACTAACAGGAGCCAGGCTCAGAGCCTCTAAATCTGAACGGCAGAACTGGCTGGAGGAGAAATGCATTGCATACTTGAGTCTAAAATCAGAGGCTTGGGAAATGGGAATGCCCAAATTCTACCCATTACTAATTACCAAACTAAAAACATGATACATTAAAGAAAAAAAAGTTTGCCCTGCTTGGTTTGGCTCAGTGGATAGAGCATCAGCCCGAGGACTGAAGGGTCCCAGGTTTGATCCTGGTCAAGGACACCTACCTTGCTTGGTATGTTGCCAGCTGGATCTTCACATGGGGTGGGGGGTGGTCAGGGAAGGGGGCAACCAATCAATGTGTCTCTCTCACATTGATATTTGTCTCTCTCCCCCACTCTCTCTAAAAATAAATGGAAAAATGTCCTCAGGTGAAGATTAACAAAAGAATAAAGCTCATTTTTAAAACGTATTTTACCCAACTAGAAAAGAACATAAAATAGCTGTTCATGCTAATGTATGTTTGACATAAATATTTATGTGGAAATAAATCCTCTCTAGCAATAAGACACTAAAAATATTTTCTGATATACAGAAGAGCCAAGTAAGTGTAATTGTTTCTTTGACCTGTTGCATAATATAAGGTCCTTTATTTATATCAAATTCTTTGATTTTTCTATTGAATTTAAAAGATACTTTTCTTTTCTATAAAAATTCTGAGATTCACCTGGTTTAATTTTTATTTATGAATTCTCTGATGAATCTCCAGGTTTTCAACTTTAAAAGGGCAATAAACATGTTATTCAATATGACTTTTAAGTTCTTAACTGTGGTGTAACCAATACTATTATAATGGATTCAGAAACCCCACTTGCCAATCTGCAGTCTCTAGAATGGGTTGTTATTAAAAGACACAAACAGAAATATGACGTATAGCATGTGATTCAAACTCCATTATTTCAGCATCTATAATTGTTTGACCAAGACTGGGCTAAATTTTATACACACACACACATGCTCTTTTACTTAAAAGTATTGTCTTAAGAAAATTAATAGGATAAACCAATTCATGTAGAAATGCCTACTTTCTTGTATATTACCATTTGGAATTTTAGAATATGCATTATTTATAGGAAAATAAATATTCCACATGAAAATCTAATATATAAGGCAAAACCTCAAGTTAGTAACTTGTAAGTAGTGTAAGCAACTATGCAACTTAAAAACATAAATTAACTGTCTTGAATAATCTCTTATAATTAATTCCCTCAGTGGATGTATGTTAGGATTTCTTATGATTCCAAATGGCTTCTTAATTTTCTAGGGCTGAAAAATAATTTATAAGTATTATAGAATATTCAATTTAAATATTAAGTGTAAACTATTTAAGGCAACTAGATTTTTTTTTCTTTTACAAGATATCCTGGATATCAAAATGCTACCTATGAAGTCATATTAGAAAGAATTTGTGGCCATATATTTTTTAAATATGTATGATTTCTGTATGATTGAGATACTCTTATTTGATATTTTTATCAACAGGGAAATTCTAAGCAGCTACATTTTATGTCGTGATTCAAAATCCTAACGCTAAATGGAAATCATCCTGATATCAGTTTATTCACTTATGGTCTCATCATGAATTATGTGATGGAATTAACAGTTGGAAATTACTCAAAAATATAGGGAAAAAAAAACACTAATGTTGAGTTTAATAAGCCTAAAATTTCTTAAAAGGTAAATATTTTGCTCATTTCAAGTATTTTTGGTATGTTGCTTTTATTTTCAGTGCAAAAAAATATTTAGCCTTGCTCAAATATTTCAGCACCCAAGATAATTTATGTTCCACAAAGGTAAAATTAGGTAAAAGAAGGACAGCATACCAACATATTGGGCTATTATCAGATACGTAATTTATATGGTCCACATTGATTTTGTTCTCTGTAGGAGCTAATACACATGCTCCCAGATTTAGCCAGAGGATTTTAAAGGAAACATAAGTTCTATGAAATATATATCTCCATAAAAGTTTATACCAGCAAATCATGAGCACTGGACTGAAGAAAAGGCGGGCTATATTTTACGTGATATTTAATTTAACTCCTCCACTGCCCTTTAACACACAGCACCCAACCATAAAGTCTAATTTTCTCCTGTTTCAATGATTTTAACATGATAAAGAACAAAAAAGTTACAACTATTTATATTGACGTAAGAATAAAAGTCAATTTGCTCTAGTGAAAGAGGGTATAAAAATAATGAATTAAAATACAATTCTTAAAAAATATTTCAGTATCAGTGATTGAGATTTAAAAGAAGATCTGCCCTCATAGCAGAAATACCAACTAAACTATCTTTAAAACAAAGTATATCTGGAATACTTAAGCAGAAATCTTGTGAGCGATTTAAGATTTATAAGAGTGTAATCTAAACAATTAGATATTGATTATATACCTTAATAAAGAAAAATGAATTTTCTAACAAGTGAATATTTTTTAAAAATCTTTCACTGTTGAATGCCTGGTAGGTTAAATACTCTTAAAGATTTTTTCCCTTGAAACGTGGAATTAAACCCTATCTGAAGCAGTTTTATTACATACTAGAGGGCCAGTACATGGATTTGTGCACATGTGGGGTCCCTCAGCCTGGCTGCAGGGATCGGGCCAAAACCGGCTCTCCAACATCTCCTGAGAGGTCCAAGATTGCAAGAGGGAACATGCCAGGCCGAAGGACCCCACCAGTGCATGAATCCGCGAACTGGGTCTCCAGTATGCATATAAGACCTTTGGTTAATTTCTTCCTGCTCTCCCCCCTCTCCCCTTCCCTCTGAGATTCATCAGTCTGTTCCATGTTTCCATGCCTGTGGTTTCTGCTCCTAAGTTGAGTGTTTGCCCCCCAGTGTGCATTATAGCTACCAGGTGGCTGGTTGGCCGGCATTTAGGCACACACACACACACACACACACACACACACACACACACACACTAGGGGCCCCTTTGCATAATATTCCTGCACTGCGGAAGGTTCCTCAGCCCAGCCTGCCTCCTCTCACATATTGGGAGCCCTCAGGGGGTGTCCTACTGATGGCTTAGGCCTGCTCCCTGATCCCCTTGGGGAACAGACCTAAGCTGCAGTCTGGCCTCCCTTTGTGGGAGGCGACCAGGATAATCAAAGGAAGCCACCAGCCCCATCACCCTGCTGCTGCAGCCACTGCCAGTCACTATAGCCACCAAGGTGTTTTCATCAACATGGACTCCAGTCCCTTCACCATGAAAAAATGACAACTCTCTTTAGGCATTTTCAAGATGTGTCTTTCATAGTATATGACATTTCTTTCTTTCTTTTTTTATCCTCACCTGAGGATATGTTTCCATAGATTTTTAGAGAATGCGGAAGAGAAGGGAAAAACAGAGAGAAACATCGAAGTGAGAGGAACACTTTGATTGGTTGCCTCCTGCATATGCCCTGACCTGGGGCCCAGCCAGGAAGGAGCCTGCAACCTAGGTACATGCCCTTGGTCAGAATTGAACCCAGACCTTGCAGTCGGCAGGCTGAAGCATTATGCACTAAGCCAAACTAGCTAGGGCAGGATATGACATTTCTTAGCCCTCCAACAGTGGACCTTCATTTTTTTTTCTCCAGGAGTGTGGTGGAAAACCCTAGATTGCCTTTAGGAATTCTTATTACCCAAGTTACTAAGAATAGTACCAGTGGAGAACAGGGAGCTTAGCCAATGAGTAGTAAGAAAAGGTGTTTCCTCTATAGTTCACTCTGATCACTGGCTCCACTCCTGCCACTCCAATCCCAGCTCCATCCCTGACCAGGCCTGTAACTTCTGGCTGAGGATGTAGAACTGGGCAGGGGACCCCTAAACATCTCCGATTGCCAGCTTCAGAGAGCCCAGGCCTCTGTGATCAACGGCTCTGATCCTGTCCCCTGCCATCGCTGGCTCTGCCCCTGCCCCTCCAATGGCTGGCTCTGTGGAGCCCAGGCCCCTGCGATCTCCGGCCTTGCCCCTGCCCAGGCCTGAGGCCTCTGGCCCAGGCCTTATGCCTGGGCAAGTCACCTGGCCTGGACAGGGGACCCCCAGGCCCCTCTGATCACCTGTTCCACCCCTCGGGCCCCCCACCTTCTCCACCACCTGCCTGGCTAACAGGCCTGACCACTTCAGTGGTGGGGCTGAGCTAGACTGGGTGCTGCCATCTTGTGGCCATGGAGGCGGCCATCTTTGTCATGGAGTGACACCTAATTTGCATATCTCTCTTTTATTAGACAGGATATATAGATTATGGCTTGTAGGAAGAAAATATCAATCCTCTGTGCAGAAAGTTTTGAGAAGTGGTATCTGAGCAGGGAAAAGTAATGACATGCAAAAGTTAGGTGATTTTTAGGGAAAATATTGGCATAATACATACTGTTATCCAAAGATTGAGCTGTAAGTTAACAATAAAATGAGAGATATGTATTTGCAATCCTCCTCCTTCACTAACCTGGGGGCACTAAAAAGGCATTAAAATGACCCCACTTACCCTGGCCAGTTTGGCTCAGGGGAAAGAATGTTGGCCAGTGGACTGAAAGGTCCTGAGTTCGATTCTGATCAAGGGCACCTGCCCAGGTTACAGGTTTGATCCCCAGCAGGGGGCATACAGAAGGAAACCAATCAATGACTCTCTCTTATCATTGATGGTACTAGTTCTCTGTCCCTTTCCCTTCCTCTCTGAAATTGATAAAAATACATATTTTTAAAAAGATTTGCGATTAATAGTATAGATAGAAAAAATTTGCCTTTGAAAGTAGGACTCTGACATATGTCATTAGCTACATGCATGTGGTTCAAGCATTATAAAAATCGTGACATTGAATGATTCACAAGGTCTACAAGATCTAATGGTTTTTGAATATTGCTCTGGATTTCAATTATATTCATGAAGATTGCATTCTCCATCTGATAGTGGTCCTATGATTTTTATTTTACATTTATGTAAATTAGCTTTGAAAGACCAGTGTTGATTCCTTTAATTTCCTATAATGGTTTTTAATGGAAAACATTAGTTTGGATTATAACTAACCTAACATATATTTGGAAATGCATTTTAAATTTTGAAATAATTTTGAAATAATTATTTTAAAGTTCATTTCAGGTGCTGAAATCAAGTCATATTAAAATTGGGTGATATTGCAGACACTTGATAAATTTATTAAATACCAAAGAGCTTGGATACTAACTATATAATTGATAGATAATTCACTTAAAGGGGTGAGCCAGTGTGGCAGAATAGAACATACATAGACATTGGCAAAAGGCAGATAAATATTTGAATCCTAACACTTTTGGCTGTGTGACCTTAAGCAGATTATTTAACATCTCTGAGCATATCTATACAATTTGAAAAATAATTTTGATTTTTGACATTGTTGTAAGAATCAGAGAAAATTGATGCTAAATGCCTGGCTTATAGTAATTTATAGCTTCCTGATTCCATATATGCTGCAACTCTGAAGCTCTAGATCACTTGCCTTATTGTTAGAGGAGCATACTGGTTGGTTAGTCAATCCTTATTGGCTGTGTTGACATCTGCCTCTCCTGGTGTCTTCGTGGCACTTCAAATGAAGATTGTGGTGGGTTTTTGAGAGAGTAGAGGGAGGGAATTAGACATTAAACCCACTCAGGCCAGTGTAATCGGGAGGCAGCCTATATGAACTCAAGAGACTTTCTCTACAAATCTTCACCAACGTCCAGTGTTATAAAACCCGTGTCTGCTCCTAAAGATAATACCAAGCCATGCCCTCCAGGGCAATCTTACTCGACATTATCAATTTCATTGCTCTCATGCCTGCTGCCTCTCCCTAAAATAGAGGAATCTGTCTTTTTCTATTTCTCAAGGCAATACCTATTCTTCCTTTGACATCACAATCCGTTATTCTTCACAACCCTTAGTGCTCTCATTTTCGTATTTATAAATGCACACATAACCATTCCTCTCAGGAATTGTAATCCCAGAAAGCAATGTGTCTCGTCAAAATGATACTGCCATTGTTTTCTATGCTTCATAATATTTCTGTGATTTTAGAGCCAATACCCCTCCCCCAAGCCTCTTTAGCCCTTATTTTAAGAGGGCAATAAACAAACTGGGTAGTTTAGAATGATTCTATTCCCGAAGCAGGTAGTAATGTGTTGTATTTACTCTAATGTGCAAGAGGGAGAGGGTTTGAGAGGGCAGGGCAGAAGTACTGTATGTAAGCCTATTAGCAAAGCATGTATATATTTCACTGACATATGCATTCAGTTAACAAAAACTAAAGCAGAATAAGAAAAGTGAACACAATTTCAGCTGACTTATGCCCCTGACTTATGTTCTACTGATTTAAGTAGAACACTGCAGATAGTTCAGAGAACATTATCAATTCTTCTAACAACTTCAGCCACTGACCCAATCATCAAGTTATATAAGTATATACACACACATAAAATCTGCTTTGAAGACGCATGAAGCAGAATTTAAAATAATTATTGATCAGGGAAATATTCAGCATAGTTATTTCAAGGTACTTCACAGCATTTTAGAATGTAAAATCATACATTTCATTATGAAAAAAAAAATTCAACCCGATCAATAATATGTACAGAGTTCTCATTTGCTGGTAAAACTTTAAGCCTAATGGAAAAATTTTAAAAGCTGTAGCTGAAAGAGGCATTTAAATGTCATTTTGGTTATTTCTTTGCTACAGAATTGACTTAATTCAATTTACACAGATCATTGTCGATTCTAGTTCTACAAAATGGTAATGAAAAAAATAATGCCTGGCATATTTTAAGGTCCAAATATGTCATTTTTCCCTCCCCTGTATAATTTCAGTTTGTTGAAATGCAAGAACGTTTTCTTTCAGTCTATAGTAGACACTTCAAATTCAATTACAATCAATATTGGTAAATATAATTCTAGTGTAAAAATATATTTTCCAAGTTTCAGCTTATGACTGGCTAATAATAGCAATATGAAGTATATTAATATTGTATCCCATGCAAAGTATGGATAATTTCTTACAGTTATATAGCAATTCCTCCAAAGTACTATCTAGAGAGAATCAATCATTAGTTATGTTTTTAGTCTGTATTTGGCTTTCTTACATTTTTATGGAATATGTATTAGTATATTTATTATTTAAATTGCTGTAGAGCAGTGGTTCAAAAATTCAGTGTGTATATGTCAGAATCACATTGCAAGTCCATTAAGAGCATAGCTCCCTTAGCTTCAGACATGGCTGCTGATCCTCACCCCTCAGATTCTGCAGAAGTGGGTTAGAATCTAGGAACATGAATTTTAAAAATAAACCTTCAGATGATTCTGAAATAACGAGATTGTACAATTGAAGAACACAGTTCTGTAATATTCTTTTCTCTGTGATTCTTGGAGGGTAGTGCATCAGGGTTACCCTAAACTTGTGCTAATTTGGTAAGAGGTTCATCTTTTTCAGGATTGGAAAGAATTTCAATGACAAAAATTATCTCATATAATTTTATGATGAAATCATCTTTATTTAGTGACTTTTGAAGTAATTCATTTACTAAATTTAAGTCCTTTTATAGTTATGATTGTACCCAGGTTTACTCAGTCTCCATAGATAATGTTTCCTTAGAAAATTGCCATTCTATTGTTAAATCATTTTGTTTGTGAGCTGGAGGGTGGCATAACTTATTGGAGTAATTTCACCTTTTATCTTTATACCAGAGGCCGGATGCACGAAATTCGTGCGAGTGTAGGCCTTCTTAGCCCCGGTTGCCTCACAGTCCTGCCCCCACCCACTGGTCATTGTGAAAGGTCGTTCCACCATCTGGTCTAATTAGCATATTAGTTCTTTATTATATAGGAATTTTCTTCTTTCTCCTTCTTTTTGTTTGTTCCTTTCTATGACATTTCTGTAATACTTTTTTGGGGGTATTTGTTATAGTTTGATATCTCCTAATCATAGACATGTTATTTTTATGTGTAACAATAATTTATTTTTACTCCTCATATATCATTTTATTACATTCACTAGAGGCCCAGTGCATGAATCATTGGTGCAAGGGTAGGCCTTCACAGCCCTGGCCCTGCCCCCTGCCTGCATCTGCCATCACATAACCCCAGCTCTCTGATTTTGTGGAGCTTTTCCCACCCCCATTGATCACCCTGCAGAGGGTGGCCTGGGCCTCCCTCTGTGGGACTATCATGGTGCGATGGCATCCCCCTAACCAATTGCATTGCACTCACCTTGGCTGGCCTGGCGCCAGTGCATGTAATAGCATGGTTGTCCAGAAGGTCATCTGGACGGTCATTTGGTCGATTTGCATACTATGCGTTTATTGTTATAGATTTCTAGTTTTTACCTATATACTATTGCTGTTGTGAATGAAATATTTATATTTTATTTTCTAAATGTTTATTTTTGGAATATTGTAAGGATTTTGATTTTCAAAGGCCTATTTAAGCATTACATAACATTTTTTGTTCTGCAACCTTGCTGAATGCCTATTAATTCTATGGTCTGACTTTTGATGGTCTTGGATTTCCCATGTAGACAACACTATGCATATATAAAAAGTTTTTATCTTGCCTTTTCAATTCTTATTTTCCTCCTTTCACATTTTCTTTTTAAACTGTGGCTGCTAGATTTTCCAGTACAATGTTGACTATCAGTGAGGAAAGACAGCACCTTTATCATGTGGTGACTTTAAGGCAAACTTCAAAAGTCTCACAGTAAATATGGTATTTGTTATAAAAATAAAGGGGGTTATTAAATACTTTTATAAATAAGCATCATCTGTTGTATGAAAGTTTGAATCCATTTGATTTAAACTACCTGCAAAATCAGGGGAACTGGGATCTCTCAGGTTATGAATATTTGATTACCAATTCAGTATATTCTATTGTTTACTTCCAACTTTTCTAATTGGTTTTAATGGGCACTGAATACAACTATTTTAAAGATGGTTTATGAGTTATTTTTGCTACTTCTACTTATCAGATGTCTTCAATACTCAGCATTTCTGGCCCTTAAGAAGTTGTCTTCCATTTGAAGAGCTTTCTATGTCTTAAACATGACAATTATGTGGGCTACGAGTAGCTGTAGCATTAAACTCTTACTTTAAGTAAGGTAATATACACAGTGTGGAGACATTCCTACCCACTACATATAAAAAGTAATATGCCGTTATGTATTTTTTTAAATCTAAAACTGAACAATCAATTCAGGTGATCATGTTTGTAATGTGATTAGATTTAAATCAAAGATGCCAATTTTAGGTGTCAAGATGCTAATTTTCATTTTTTAAATCACCTTTCTAGTAAGTCAGAGCAAATTAGGTAGCTCCATGGATTTCCATATAGAATATTGATCAAAAAGTATATGTGACTTTATAGTTGATGGTATTTATGGCTTTCCTTCCAATTAAGTAGGGACAAGATAATATGTTCTAAAGTATTTGACTATAACACTTCTTCTGGATCTTAAAGTATAGTAAAAAAATAAGTGATTTAGTATAAAAAGATGTTACTCTACATTAGTATTCCTTTAAACTTCAAAGGCATAAGAAGTTTTCTTCAAAAAGCACAAGATTTATGTTTTAAAAATTCTTTTTAATCTTCCCTGTAGCTCTGTTAATCAATAGCTGTAAACATAGTGCGAGAAAACTCAGCAGTTGGGAAAAATATGAGAATTAATAATATGCATGCTCTCAGGAAGGAGTTGAGTCCATATCTCCAACTAAATACAAAATTAGTGCAAGCCCTAACTGGTTTGGCTCAAGGGACAGAGCGTCAACCTGGGGAGTGAGAGTCCTGGGTTTGATACCAGTCAAGGGCACATACCTCCTTATAGGCACCATCCTGGCTCTGGTCGGGGTGCATGCAGGAGGCAACCAATCAATTTGCCTCTCTCACATTGATGTTTCTCTCTCCTTCTCCTTTCTATTCTCTCTAAAAATCAATGGAAAAAATATCCTTCGGTGAGGATCAAAAAAAAAAAAAATCAATGCAATTTGGACTCAGTGGATGAATACCGTCTTTTTCAGTTCACTGATATTTTTAATGGCACTAAGAGCATTTCCCCTAGGAAATCATTTTATATTGTTTTCACTTTCCTTTCCTTTTTTGCAAAATTTTAATGAAATTCTCATTTGCGAAGTGTGAAAAAAGGTATTGGGATGCTCAGAATTTCTTATTTCTTGAAGCAGAAAAATATGGAATTATAATTCACAAATTATTTTAGTCATTCAACAATAACATTACACATTGAGTGCTATAAATTCAGTGATACTTCCTGTGTGTGAATAAAGGGTAACAAAGATCAGTAAGGTCCGATTGATGACTTCGAGTAAACAAATTCCATTATTTTCAACTTGTCATAAATAAATTACTATATTTAAATCGGTCTAAGATCCCCTCAACTGTCAAATGGATGTGTCTTGCAGAAGGTAAAAATATGAAAAATCTATGTACCTTCGAATTTTAAAAATGTGGTATAAATAAAATCTGGTATAATGCAGAGAGTTTCAAACTGAAATGTACCTATTTTATTTTTGTATCCTCTTATTTTACTCAACCTCAAACTATCTGGTGACATTTTCACAGAAAATTACATAGTCTTTGAAAATATAAATTTAATTGTTGCATGTTAATTTCATATAAGTTTGACATAGTTTATTAATAAGGTCTCTGGTTATTGTTTTGTGTATGTGTGTGTGTATGTGTGTTATTTTTTTATACCTCACAACGTCTTCTTGAACATCAAGCTCACCACTGAATATTTCCTTCAGGTAAACACGTTTTTGCTTACTCTGAGAACAGGTAAGGAGAAACAAAGTTCTCGTTAGAATGATAGTGGTATTAGCATAAGGGCCTCTTGGAATATGTTCAAAATTGATCGTTCATTCACGGTTTCTTCAGGAATCCTCTTGCCATCTCTGGAGATACCTCCTTTACAGCTTATTCAATAGGGGTAAGTGCATCTCATTTCTGGCTGGAATTTAATCTTTCCTTGGCTCATCAAAATAAAGCACTACCTTCAGTTTCTCTCTGCTGATCGATCTTGCTTTCCCCCCTCCAGGTGGTCTTTACCAGTAAGACCCAAGACAAATTGTGGATGGCTGATACCTATCACAGGAAGTACTCATCCGTTAATTCTGCACTCATTTCTAGCTGTTTACTCCTCTTATAAAATGCATGTGCAAGTCACAGGATTGTGAGCAGAGAAGAATCATTCTTGTACAGGGAAGGGGCAAGTAATCCATTTTAATATTCGCCAGGTAATCTTGCTCCAAAAGAGGTCTAAAATCTAATTAGGCATCTGAGAGAAGGCTGTTTGAGTAAGAGTATGCAGACCAAGAACTGGGAATAGAAGACTTTTGAACTTAATTTTCACAGATTCAAATTCATGAAAAATAATGCATTTTAATTTTCCCCTGGGAACTTAATAATAGGAGAGGTTCCGTGTTATTTGAAACCAAATGATGTACCACAATGCTTCCCAGTGCCTTAGGTGTGACACCACTCCCCTGTCCTAGGAGTAAGAATCAAGTTTCACATTTGCTTTTGGGGGAGCACAGAACGGAAGACAGCAGTGAGACTGTGTTAGCCAAGTATGATCTCCTGTCTCATCCACTTCTCTCTCATATGGTAAGTAGACAAGGCTTTTTACCAGGAAGCAAG
>PVJC01048874.1:0-12380 GCA_004026665.1 Murina feae | reverse complement strand
CTTCCTGGTGCCCTGCAAGGGGCCTGGGAAGCCCACCAAGCAGGCCACTGACCCCCTGCTGCCTCTTTCCCACTCCCCGATGCCCTGCAAAGGGCCTGGACAGCTGCCAAGCAGGCCGCCGACCCCCTGCCACCTGTTACCCGCTCCCCGATGCCCCACAAAGGGCCTGGGAAGCCCACCAAGCAGGCCGCCGACCCCCTGCCACCTCTTACCCGCTCTCCGGTCCACCACCTTGCTTTCCCACTTCCTGGTGCCCTGGTGCCACTTCCAACTGCCAGCATAGGCAGGCAGTTGCAACAGAACCCTTTGGTTTGCTCACGTTCTGTGGCTGTTGGCCTTCATCTTGGCTGGGTTAATTTGCATACAGCTGCTCTGATTGGCTGTTGGCCTCCATCTTGGCTGTGTTAATTTGCATACAGCCGCTCTGATTGGCTGGTGGTAATGGTCACATTTGCATGTTTTGCTTTTATTATAGAAGATGTGAATTCTAGAATGAGCTTGTTGTTCAGTTGGTTAGGTGTCATCTTAGGCACCGAAAAGTTGCCAAGGGTTCCCTGTCTAGGCACACAGGGATTGATGTTTCTCTCACATTGATATTTCTTTCCCTCTCCCTCTCCCTCTCCCTCTCCCTCTCCCTCTCTCTCTCTCTCTCTCTCTCTCTCTCTCTTTCTCTCTCTCTCCCCCCCTTTCTCTCTTTCTAAAAATTGATAAAAATATTTTTAAAATGAGCTTGTTAAGTTTCATACAAGTTCCTGATAGGATTTTCGCTGGAATTGATTTTTTCTACATGGAGTAATTTGAGTATAATTGATAGGATTATTCAATCAACTATTCATATTCATGAACATAATATGTTTTTCTATTTATTTCGTTCTTCTTTGAGTTTTTAATACAGTTTTATACTTTTTTTCTGACAGAGTCTTAAATTTAGTTTGTTAAATTTATTTCCAGTTAACTTGTAATGATTATTGCTAGTGTAATTGGCTTCTTTGTTTAAATTACATTTTCAAATTGGTTACTACTGGTATATAAGAACACTTTAAATTTTTGCAAGTTGATATTTTATCCGGCAAACTTGCTGAATTCTCTATTAATTCTAATTATAGATTTTCTTGTAATTTTTAAGAGAGTAATAACATGCAAATAATGACAGTCTTGATATTTCCTTTTAAATATTTTTTTTTCATTGTACTGTCTGGGACCACCAAAATAATGTTGACTAGAAGTGGTGATAGTGGACATCATTATTCCATTCTTGACTATCCCTCTTTATCTTTTTTATTTACTTTTGACATATGATACTTCATTATTGTTCAGTTCTAGAATTTAATAATTTATATTTTGATTTCACCCCAATGAGCTATATTTGAGTACATTTAAAGTTTTCTAAACATTTTATTTTTTGCTCTTTTTGATTTCTATTTGCATTGTGCTTAAAGAATGGGATTAGTATTCTTTGAAATTAGTTGATGCTACCTTTGATATGTAGTACACTTTAATAAATGTCTTCTATGTGCTTAAAACCAATGCATATTCTTTTTCTGTTTAGTGCAGGTTTGTTATCTATCTAATCTACCTATCTATCTGTCTATCATCAGATTTACTATTGTGTTCAAATTTGCTATATCCTTAGGGAATTTTTATCTGATTGATCTATCAGTTTCTGATAGCACAGTGTTAAAATCTCCTGATTTTAGTTTTGTCACTTTCTCCTTGTTAATTGTATCAGTTTTTTGCTTCCCACACATTTGAAAGCCTATATATTAGTTACATAAGTTTATTATATCTTCTTTGTAGAGCATTCTTTTTATATTATGTAATGTCTTTTTTATTCCAGTTTTTGTTTTTTATCTTGTTTTATTTTGTCTGTTAATATTGCTTTATGAGCTTTCCTTTGTTCTTGCTTGATGTATTTTTTCACCATCTATTTTCATATTTTCTGGATCATTTTGTGTGTCTCTAGTTGAATTTGTTAACCTAGCCTGATGGACTTTTAATAGAGGAGTATGTGTGTGTTTAGAGAGAGATTTGGGCTACCTTTGCCATTTTATTGCATATTTTCTCTTTTTAAACTACTCTTGATATTTTGATTGATAAGATTGTGAGTATTATTTTTGTTCATCTACTGATTTTTGGAGCTATAGATAGCATTTCTCTTCTTGTAATGGTTATTCCTAAGTTTTTCTGTTTATTTATTTGAGTTTTTAATACAGTTTTATACTTTTTTCTGACAGTCTTAAATTTGTCACACATAATAACAATATTTTCTATCATAGTTTAAAGGATTTTAGTATACTTGACCATCTTCTTTTTCCTTTCTAGTTCCACTGTTAGAAACTGCTTTTTTGAGATATAATTCACATACCTTGTAATCCATCCACATATGGTATATACTTCAGTGTTTTTTAGTTTATTTACAAGGTTGTGAAACAATCTAATTTTAGAACACTTTTGTCCCCCTTAAAAGAAATCCTGTAACCATAAATAATGTCTATCCCACTATCTGTTCCCTCCCATTCCCCAGACCTAGGCAACAACTAATCTGTTCTCTTTAGATTTGCCTATTGTGAACATTCCAATAAATGGAATTATACAATACTAGAGGCCTGGTGCACAAAAATTTGTGCACTTGAGAGGGGCAAGGAGGGGGATCCCTCAGCTGGGCCTGTGCCCTCTCACAGTCTGGGACCCCTTGGGGGATGTCCATCTGCTGGCTTAGGCCTGTTCCCTGGGCATAGATAGGACCTTAGCTGCCAGTCAGACATCCCTCTGACAGCCCAGGAGCTCTCAGGGGATTTCCACTTGCCAGCGGGGAGCAGGCCTAAGCTGCAGTCGGACATCCTTAGTGCTGCTGAGAAGTTTGGAGAGGCTCCCACCACCACCGCTGTACTGGCAGCCATCAGCCTGGCTTGTGACTGAGCAGAGCTCCCCCTGTGGGAGTGCACTGACCACCAGGGGGCAGCTCCTGCATTGAGCATCTGGAATCTGGTGGTCAGTGTGTGTCATAGTGACCAGTCATTCCCAGTGGTTCTGCTGTTAGGGTGAATTTGCATATTACCCTTTTATTATATAGGATGTGGTTTTGTTACTGGCTCCTTTCACTGAGCATAATGTTTTCAAGGTTTATTCATGTTGTCACTTTTCTTTTAATTATGAAAAAATAGATTATTTTAAAATAACATGTACTTATATACATTTGATAATATGTTTTATCCGTTTGTGGGACACCCACATATCTAGTTCCTTCTTTGGGCTCTTCTTTCTGAAGCACATCCTAAAATATGTCAATTCTTTAGTGAGAATCTGTTAGTGGAAAACTCAAGAATTGTTATAGATCTTAAAATGTCTTAATATTGCCTCATTTTTTATGATAGCTTAGCTAGGCATTGAATTCTAGCTTGACAGTTCATATAACATTTTGTACATATAATTTTAGTTTCTTAAAGGAATCTATTATTGCTGATGAAGTGTCTTCTGACAATCTAATTGGTTTGTATGTTTTTTTGGTAGCTAATATATATATATATATATATATTTTTATAGCACCTTGATGTTCTGCAACTTTACTATGGTATGTCTAGGTGTGGATTTACTTGTATTTATCTTGATTGGTAGTGAGATTGCATTTATTTCTATTTTATGGCTATTTTTCCTTTTTTCATTTTATCTCTTTGGGGGGATTCTAAACATTTATTTTAAAGTCATTTTTAGAATATTCAGTTATTTTCATCTTGTTTGAGTGAACCAATCTCTCAATAGTTTATGTTAACTGTGGTGTTACTTTTCTTCATGTGTTTTGGAATTTTCGTTTGAGAGCATAACTTGAGAGTTGTTACCCTTGTCACTTTATCCTACCCGGCCCAGCAGCTCTGTGGTTGCCTCTATCTGGTTTCAGTAGGTAACTCAGGATTTCTGATCTTCATGATCATGGTGGTAGTATACATCCAGCCACTGAGCTAGCACATGGCTGGCTCGAATCCTTGCCACTCTGCCTCTTTTGGTGTACCATTCCCTTCTTTTGGTCTCATTTCTGGGAGTTCTGCCCAGTCTGTTTTTACGCAATGAGCCTGGCTCCAGTTCCCTACCTTAAGTGAGGCACTTTTAATTGTCATTAACCTACAGAAGCTGAATTCCTGGCCCTCTTTACTTCCAAATCTGGAGCTTATTAAGCTTTACTCACTGCTTTGTGTTTCTGCTCCATGTATAGCCCTTGAAAATACTTACTATAACCAAAATATGACAATAGAATCCATATAATTTACCATAGTCTTTTTTGATATGGCCATCGCATGTATGGTAGATGGGATAACTCCACATCTGTTTCAATCTTCTTCTAGTATGCCTTCCTTCCTTTACTGCACAGACTGGAAAGTAAAATTTATAACTTAGGTTTCCTTACACCTGGGGTTCCTGATGTGATTCAGATCACACTACTAATACTTATATCTATAAGACTTGAATTCAGAACTGAGCTCAGTAGGGGTAGGGTGCAGTACACATGACATCAATTTTGCTGGAACATATCCAGTGGCTTAAAGTTTACCGCTGTTTCTGATCCCCCAGTTGTAGCCTCGGCTATGTTCTGTGAAGCCGATAATTCTGGCAGCAGCTTTCTGATCTCTAACTGAAGGTAAGACATTGTGTTCTTGGAGCCAACAATCACACTAGTGATCGCCTAATTCCTCGACTGTGGCTAAGAGACATAATCCCGCCCAGCACTCGGCACCCCAGTGCCTGCTGCCTTAACTTTCCGAGGGTGGCAGAGGTGGCAGTTCCCTCGCAGGCCAGTTCTGTGTGGGTCCTGAGAGTCTTTCCTTGAGGGCTCATGCAGAGACTGCTCTTCCAACCCTTCCAATTATTTTGTTAGCATCTAAATGTTAGCACCTAAGTATTAAATACGATTCTGCTTAATGTACTAGAGGTCTTTCATACTTTAAACTGAACCCTGACTAATGAAACAGCTCAAATTTTGAATTTTTTGTTTTTTTTGTCTATCACTCTTGAGTGAGTAGCGCAGAAGTAGGAGTGGGGTGACCTCAACGTATAGACTTACGCAGTCATCTTAACCACAACGCTCTATTACTTATATTGTTTTTATTTTATTTTAAGGTCATTTCTTTGAAGTTCTCGACATGTGAAAAATGCTGTTGATTTGTATAGTTGTTGAAACCAAAACCTAAAACAGAAATAAAACGGTATCTGTTGCTCCTAAGGAAAACGAGGACAGTATGTACTTCAGATTCCAATGCAAACTGATTGGCCTAAGGAAATTCAGATGATATAACATATGTTTCTATCACTGGATGATAATGAAGAGTTGTGCTCTTTAAAGACTATAATGAATTAATATGTCCAAAAAGTTGAAAAATCCAACTAGCTGTAAATCTTACTTTCCCTTTTTCATATTTACTTTTATATTTTATCATAACCATTTCTTAGTTATGTACATAGAGACATAAAGCTTTTGACTAGAATTTATAGAATAAAAATAAATATCCACTCTACCCAACCATCTTTGTGAAAGGTTCTGTGGTTTCTGACATTCAATTTTTATTAAAATGTTGTTTGCATGTGATAGAAAATGTTCTATTTCATAATTTTCTTGGCATGACTCTGTTGTCACCCAAAGCATAACTGTCTCAGGTTTGTAGATGTATAATATTGTGACTTCAGTTCAAGATTTTATGCCTTACCTAAAAACTTGTCTCATGGTTGCCTTTCGTTTCCAAAAATGTATGCCAGAATCATGGCACAGAGCAATGCTTTTAATACAGTGAAATCTAAAACAATGAGTAGTAAAAAATGTGTCTATATTATAATTACAACTTTGAAAAATTATGTATGCATAGGAATAAGGGCTTGAAAGAAATAGGAAGAAAAAAGGAAAGTGTTGAAGCTTTCTCAGAGGCAGTAAAACCATTTGAGCTTGTTTTGTTCCTGGTAGGCTTGTTTCGACTCCGAGTTTCTGGAATCTGCCTTTCCTTTTTTCCATTTGTGAAAACCGGGAAAACATTTATCACAGAACCTGGGACATAGTGCTCAATGAGTTAATTAAAGTGGTCCCTTAATGTATATATGGAATTCATTTCTTTTTTATTTCTTTATAATAAAGGTTTGTCTATCCTTGCCAAGTTGGATTGCAGTCCAGAGAGAGACAAAACAGGAACTGAGCGCTTCTTTCTTCTCTGCCTTTTACCGTGGTCCTTCCCTCCCCTCATCCTCCCTACTTCCTATGCATCCGAGACCAGGTCTTATTATTGCCCTATTTGTTCATGAGTCCCAGCTTACTTGGGCCGTCACCTGGTATCATTGTAAATAACCCAGTTATTAATTAACTGGAAAGGAGCAGAGGGAAGGTCGAACATTATAGTCATGCCTAGTAAAGTCTGGGTGACATACAGAGACTGCTAGTCTGTCAGCCACACCTGGGAGCAGGTCATTGGCCAGAACAGGCATGGCCATTGCAAGGGCAAGAAATCTGAGATACACAAGCTCCGGAACAAAGGAGTTCTCACCCCTTCTCTCTTGCTGCTTGCACTGGACTCACGGCTTTTGGGCTCTCATGCTCTGCACTTGCCCACATGGCCCACAGCCATGTGGACCCCACACACAATGCACTGATGGACTGGGAGCTAGTCTGATGCTGCTCCGCTTCACCGTGAGCCAAAACTTGGGGCACTGGCTTTGCTTTTCGCTCTGCTGCATCCCCAGTTGCATGTCTTTCAGGATTGGTTTAAGGGAAATGGGACTTTGGAAACCGAAGGGTATAATTCCACACAAATAAAACTTCCTACCACATCTCATCCTCCCGTTGGAACCTTTGGGAATTCTTATTCCAAGTGGCTCCCCAAGAACCCCACTTCCACTAGCAATGGAGAAATTCCACCCACACAATTCTCTGATAACATACCTTCCAGACACTTTTAACAAAAATTTGCTAGTCTTTTATATATTTCACTTTGGCCATGTGATTTTTTTTCTTCTATCTTTTGAACACATCCTTTTAAAGTTTGGGTGCTTCCCAGTGGTGTTTTTATTATTCACATTGGCTTAGTCAGAGATCTCTCCCTTTTTTTTTTTTTTTGTGATTGGTTAAAATTTTGATTTTTTTTCAGTCTTATAGGACTTCAAAATATTTTTCATGATCTCTGAATATTGATTTGTCTGATTTTTCTCTGGACTTTTCATAATAAATTTTCTTAAACTTTATTATGTATATCTAATATGACCAGAGTTTATTGTTATTAGATACTTGATTTTTAATAGCCACTTCTTTGAAAGTATTTGTCATTTTCATTTTCATGTAACCAACCTATTCTTTCTTATTTGTCAGAATTAAGTCCTGCTCAGTAATTCTCTTCTTCCTGTATTTTTTCATTGTTAATTTCTCTAAAAGCATACTTTTAAAAATTAAGTTGTTTTAAAGATTCCTCAGAGAGATAGTTAAGAAATACTTTTGACACTCTTTTGAATGAAAATATCTAGCACTGTCTTGGCAACACAATAAGGGTTAGAGATTTTATGAATGGCAGTCGAGGGGGTAAGAACATTAGAATAGTTAGCTGTTTTGTTAGACCTCTGAGTTAAATTTTGGATAACTATAATGCTAAGCCCTGACTTGGATTCATCCTTTGGTCAGTAGAGGTCATCTGTGTCTAAGGAACAAAGCCCTATTTACTTACTTATTTTCTAGTAGTGATCTTACTGTGAAATTTGCAGCATAGAAACAAGAATTTCTTTTCAATGTTAATGTTAACTAGTTTATGCCAAGTTGGTTTCTGCTTGCCTGAGTCAGGATTGTAAATAAATCTATAAATCTGTGTACCCTGTACATTTAAGTTCTAATAATGAAAAGTTATACAAGATGCTATCTTCTCTTTTTATTTATTTATTTTTTGTTCTTGATTTTTTTTTGCATAAAATATTACAAAGAGTAGTACATATGTCTCCTTTTTCCCCCTCCCCTTGACCTTCCCCCGGCCTCCCCCACACCCCAGGGTTTTGTGTCCATTGGTTACGCTTATATGCATGCATAAAAGTCCTTTGGTTGACCTCTTGCCCCCATTCCCCCGCCCCAACCCTCTCCAGCCTTCCTGCTGTAGTTTGACAGTCTGTTTGATGCTGCTTTGCTTCTGTATCTATTTTTGTTCATCAGTTTATAATGGTCTTTTTTATCCATAAATGAGTGATGTCATGTGGTGTTTTTCTTTCATTGACTGGCTTATTTCACTTAGCATTATACTCTCCAGTTCCATCCATGTTGCTGCAAATGGTAAGAATTCCTTCTTTTTTACAGCAGCATAGTATTCCACTGTGTAGATGTACCACAGTTTTCTAATCTATTCATCTGTTGATGGGCACTTAGGCTATTTCCAAATCTTAGCTATGGTGAACTGTGCTGCTATGAACATAGGGATACATATATCCTTTCTGATTGGTGTTTCTGGTTTCTTGGGATATATTCCTAGAAGTGGGATCACTGGGTCAAATGGGAGTTCCATTTTTAAGTTTTTGAGGAAACGCCATACTGTCTTCCATAGTCACTGCACCAGTCTGCATTCCCCCCAGCAGTGCACGAGTGTTTCTTTTTCTCCGCATTCTCCAGCACTTGTCTTTTGTTTATGATAGCCATTCTGACAGGTGTGAGATAGTACCTCATTGTTGTTTTGATTTGCATCTCTTGAATTATTAGTGACTTGGAGCATGTTTTCATATGTCTTTTGGCCTTCTGTATGTCTTCTTTTGAAAAGTGTCTATTTAGGTCCTTCGCCCATTTTTTGATTGGATTGTTTATTTTCCTTTTGTTAACTTGTATGAGTTCCCTATAAATGTTGGAGATTAAACCTTTATCGGTGATAACATTGGCAAATATGTTCTCCCATGCAGTGGACTTTCTTGTTGTTTTGTTGATGGTTTCTTTTGCTGTGCAGAAGCTTTTTATTTTGATGTAGTCCCATTTGTTTATTTTCTCTTTAGTTTCCAATGCCCTAGGAGCTGTATCGGTGAAGAAATTGCTTCGCCATATGTCTGAGATTTTGTTGCCTTTGTATTCCTTTAGTATTTTTATGGTTTCCCATCTTACATTTAAGTCCTTTATTCATTTTGAGTTTATTTTTGTGTATGGTGTAAGTTGGTCTAGTTTCATTTTTTTTTTTGCATAGATCTGTCCAATTTTCCCGACACCATTTATTGAAGAAACTGTCTTGATTCCATTGTATGTTCTTGCCTCCTTTGTCTAATATTAATTGAGCATGTTGGTTCGGGTTGGTTTCTGGGTTCTCTATTCTATTCCATTGATCTATGTGTCTATGTGTCTAGGCTGTTCTGAGAACAGTGGCTTTGTAATATAGCTTGATATCTGGTATTGAGATCCCATCTACTTTGTTCTTCTTTCTCAGGATCGCTGCAGCTGTTCAGGGTCTTTTTTTATTCCAGATGAATTTTTGGAGAGTTCATTCTAGGTCTGTGTAATATGCCTTCTCTCCCTTTTAGTTCATTCCAAATTGATCCATATACCTGTAAACCAGGTACTATCTTTTAATTTGTGTAGCCACTTGAAGTTTGGAAGTATTAGGTACCTTTTGAAGGCTAAGCTTACAAATATCCAAACAGGCTTCCCAGTTCTAACAGATGATACATATTATGGGAAGATTTCTTCTGGAGTCATTTTCCAGAAGAAATGGACTGCGCTAGACTAGACTTATCCTTTTCCTCTTCAGTTACCCAAGAACAACTTTACCTTTGTGGTATATAAGCCTCACTTTGGAACTGCCTTGCAGTAGAGGGATGAGGATATAATCTTTGGAAAAAGAAACAGAAAGGAACGCTGTCAGGATCCTGGGAGAGGAGGTGTAATCTGCACCGCCTGTGTAGGAAGGAAGGCTGCGGAGGTAGAGCAGAGCTCTTCTGGTTCTTGGGCAAGTTCTGCTGCCTCCATTGTCGGGGTGCCAGTCTCTCGTCAGGGCATAGATGTGGTCATGGTGACAAGTGGTAGCAACCTGCTGAGGCATGATGGATTCAGAGGGCAGACAATAGTTCTGGTGGTAGTGCATCTCACCTGGAAGCAGTGCCATTGGCTGCAGGAAGGGAAACCTTAATAATCACTAAGCAAGGCTCAAACCATCCCAGCATCTTTCAAGAGGGGAGGAATTTCTGTGGGTGAGGACACTAAGGGATATCTTAGCTGACAATTGTGGATGTTGACATGGAGGATCCTTAGTTGACTCCCCCAAACTGGGGTTCTCTGCAGAACACCTATTATCAAGTTTGCTGAGTCATTTGCTTTGCCCATGGCTCATTTGTTTTGTGTTTTTTTTTTTTTTTTTTTTGTCAGAAGTCAACGCTGGGAAGGATCTTAGTCACTAATGTGGGGAAATGCTGCAAGCAAGTCAAAGCCGCTAGACTGACCTTTCTGCTAGCGGAAGCACAGAGGCTGTGAAAATTGGAGAGGAAAAGGCTTTCTTCTCTTTGGAGCTCTGGTTAGGTGTTTTTGTGGTGTTATGAGGAGCTTCTGTCTAAAAGCTTATCCTCTAGAATCTCTTGATGTCCTTGGAAATGACTTTAAGTGTCTTTTCTTGTTTGGAGTTAATGGGATATTGAAGCAGAAATTGAGTTATAGCATAACCTGGGGAGTTTCTTGAATTAACTTTTTTAAAATGGCATGTAAGCAAGGGATCGCTGTTCATTTTAGACTGGGGAGGGGGGGAATAAGAGTATTTTGTACATTTCCCCAATGTAATTAACATTGATCCTGATGGGTTATTTGGATTAAGGTTAACCTGTAGTCTGTTTTCTTGTTGTTATCTCTTTGAAAGGAGGCCTTGCCTGAGATTTTATAATGTAGTACTGATTCACGCCCAATGCTGCTGACTTTTGTCTGTGTAAGAATGTTAGACCTCCATTACTTAAAAACCTTTATTTTAAATCCTTACTGGAAGATATTTGTTTCCAGTTGCTTTTAGATAAAGTGGAGGGGGAGTGGGGAGAGAGATAGGGAGACAGAGAAACATTGATGTGAAAGAGACACATCAATTGGTTGACGCCTGCATGGGGCCCTACCCGGCCAGGGAGGGAGTCTGCCTCTGAGGCACGTGCTCTTGGCTGGGAATCGAACCCATGACCCTTTGGTCTGGGGGCCAATGCTCTAACCACGACCAGGGCACCCTTTACTTTTTTCTTTTTCTTTTTTTCTTAGCTTCCTCATTTCCCTCTCACCACTTTTGTTGAGGAATTGGTTCCTGGTCAAGGAAGGGGATGATGTGCCAAAGGATTGTGTCAGTGCAGAGTGAAAAGTTAAGTCTTATAGACTAGCAAATTTTATTTAGAACTCTTACACACTCATTTAACATGCCATAATTTCTAAACTGTGGCATTTAGTCTCAGATAGTATGCTCTAATACAGATCACATACAAACTTAGATGATTCTAACTAAAGATTTTTATTAATTTATGCATTTTTGTTTTTTGTTTTAAATCACGAACTTGGACCTAAAGTAATTTCTGTGGCAAAGTAGAAGGTTAATTAAAAATTTGTGTAAAGTATAGCCATCATATGGAAATGCCAGTATTTCAAGTGCTCAACCTGGATTTCAGAACTGTCAGTTGGAGCCATATTTCTTGAGTTTGTTTTTTTTCTTTTTTTAAAACTCATGCAGCTGGATTGTGTCATTTTAATGTGGTAACATATATATCAGAGAAAAGGATAAAATGATCCTGGTACAGATTATCACTTGGGAGAAGGTTCAGCAAGGTGAACTTCTAATGAGATTTTGGTGTACTTATGATACATTTATCCAAAAAATTCATTGACATAGCTGACCTGACTTATATTGGTTTTTTGATACCATCTGATCACAACTCTGGGGGAATTTCTTCAAGTGAAAAGTAATTTGTGAACCTTCCTGATAAGACCACTTACATTTTAAAAGCTTTCTGTCACTTTTAGATATACTCGGGAAAGGCCAAGATGTCCAGGGCTTCACTGTTAATGTGCTGACTTTGAAGTCAGTGGTGGCAGTGCAGCAGTGAGTCAATTCTGAACAGTGAGGGAGGACTGCTGCAGCAAGACTGGTGACAACACACACACCATGCACCAAGAGGTCATGAAAATGATGGCGGGTGTTTTCTTTTTCTTTTTTTTTTTAATTTATCTTTATTGTTCAGATTATTACAGTTGTTCCTCTTTTCCCCCCATAGCTCCCCTCCTCCCAATTCCCACCCCAACCTCTGACCTTGCCCCCCCATTGTCCTCATCCATAGGTGTACAATTATTGTCCAGTCTCTTCACGCATCCCCAACACCCTTAACCCCCGAAAATTGTCAGTCCACTCCCTTTCTATGCCTCTGATTCTATTCTATTCACCAGTTTATTCTGTTCATCA
>PVJC01048873.1:0-12392 GCA_004026665.1 Murina feae | reverse complement strand
AGCTGGGCAGGAGCCTGTTTAAGAGGCAGAGAATGTGTGCTTTTAGAGCCACTAAAGAAGGTGTATCAGCTTGTCTCAAGATTGCGGGACCTAGAAAACATGTTTCTGTTTTGGGAAGGAAGCTTGGGTCAGACGCAGGGCTAGGCTAGCTATTTTTCAGATTATTACAGTTGTTCCTCTTTTTTTTCCCCCATAGCTTCCCTCCTCCCAGTTCCCACCCCATCCTCTGTTCCCACCTCCCCCACTGTCCTCATCCATAGGTGTAAAATCATTGTCCATTCTCTTCCCGCACCCCCAACATCCTTAACCCCTGAAAATTGTCAGTCCACTTCCTTTCTATGCCTCTGATTCTATTCGGTTCACCAGTTTATTCTGTTCATCAGATTTTTTTTTAATTCACTTGATATTTAGGTTCACTTGTTGATAGATATGTATTTGTTGTTCATAATTTTTATCTTTACTTTTTCTTCATCCGCTTCTCAAAGGATACCTTTTAGCATTTCATATAATACTGGTTGGGTGGTGATGAACTCTTTTAGCTTTTTCTTGTCTGTGAAACTCTTTATCTGACCCTCAATTCTGAATTATAGCTT
Organism: Murina feae; assembly: GCA_004026665.1. Taxonomy (NCBI): domain Eukaryota; kingdom Metazoa; phylum Chordata; class Mammalia; order Chiroptera; family Vespertilionidae; genus Murina; species Murina feae. Next base: position 11,799 of record PVJC01048873.1, on the reverse strand, counting down.
TGCTGGGTAAAGTAATTTTGGTTGTATGTTCTTGCTGTTCATCACTTTGAATATTTCTTGCCACTCCCTTCTAGCCTGCAAAATTTCTGTTGAGAAATCAGCTGACAGTTGTATGGGTCTCCCCTTGTAGGTAACTAACTGCTTTTCTCTTGCAGCTTTTAAGATTCTCTCCCTGTCTTTTGCTCTTGGCATTTTAATTATGATGTGTCTTGGTGTGGTCCTCCTTCAGTTCCTTTTGTTTGGAGTTCTCTGTGCTTCCTGGACTTGGAAGTCTATTTCTTTCACCAGGTGGAGGAAGTTTTCTGTCATTATTTCTTCAAATATGTTTTCTATATCTTGCTCTCTCTCTTCTTCTGGCACCCCTATAATTCTGATGTTGGTACGCTTGAAGTTGTCCCAGAGACTCCTTACACTATCTTCATATTTTTTTATTTTCTTTCTTTTGGCTTTTTTGGCTGGGTGGGTTTTGCTTCTTCATATTTCATATCTTTGACTTGATTCTTGTGATCCTCTCATCTGCTGTTGGATCTCTGTATATTATTCTTTATTTCAGTTAGTGTATGCTTAATTTCTAGCTGGTTCTTTTTCATATCCTCGAGGGTCTCACTAAATTTATCAGCAGTCTCTAGAAACTTCTTGAAAAACCTAATAACCATGGTTTTGAACTCTGTACCCAGTCATTTGCGTTCTTCCATTTCTGTCTTTTGTGACCTGTTTCTTAGTCTCCACATTTTGGCTTTCTGTGCTAGGTGTCCTATATATGGCCCAGTGATTCAGCCTCCCCAATCACCTGGGGTGGACACTCTTGTTGTACTCCTTTGAAAACTGGGTGCACAGTCTTGTTGTAGTTATCACTGTGAGGTATCACTGGGGGGAAATGACCTGCAGGCCTTTCTCCTTGTTGTTTGGAGTTTGGATCTATTGGAGTTCTGTCTCAGTTGCAGACCCTTAGATTATGCTGCAGGCAGGCAGGCAGGTACACAGCTTAGACAGGGTTGTAGGTGGGGTGGGGCGGGGTCTCAGAATCACCGGGGATGGAGTGACTCACAATGGCTTCCCCTCTGCTGATGCCGTAGTTTCTACCGGGTTTGGCATCTCCAAGCCCTGGGGTCTGTGCACGATTCTCAGTCCCCGAATCTCTGCATCAGTGATCGCTGTGAATAGCACTGCTAGAATGCCACTGGTCTTCCGCAGCCCCATTGCCCTACAATGCGACGCGGGAGTTTATAATCTCCTTCCAAGCCGCGGACCCAAGTGCCGCTGCTGCTCCCTTTCACCTATACCACCATGCCACCGCCTCCGCATCTGTACCTTTCAGTTTGGGCGCCCGGAGCTTCTATTCAGTCTCAAAGCACTCCTTTTCTTGCCTTCTAGTTGTAAAGCTTCCCCTCCCTTGGTTCTGGAGGATGGCCGTTTATCTGTATAGTTATATTTCTATAATGTAGGTGTGGAGGCTGCGCATTTAGGTATACACCTCATGCCACCATCTTGGTTCCTCCTCCTTATGGATTCTTTACCACCACATGTGGGTATGAGGCCAGCCCTTCTTAAGTCTCTGACCTTGCAATCATTTTGGATGTGACTTCTTAGATAATCCTTGGTTATAAAACTTCTGTTCAGATAATCTTCATTTGGTTATTTGGCTAATCTTATCTAATAAAAGAGTATTATTGAAATTAACCGTTTCTATGGGACTCCTAACCCATGCTCATCAGCCTATCAGAGCAGCTGTATGCAAATTAACCCAGCCAAGATGGAGGCTGGCAGTTACGGAGCTAGAGTAAACAGCAGGCTTCCATTGTACCAGCAGTAAACTGTCTGCCTAGGCCAGATGGGCCTCTCTCTGCTCATGGCAACATTCTTTCAATTATAGAAGCCACAGAGCTGAAGCCAACAGGAGGTTTCACTACCTGCCTAGGCCTTGGCTTAAAGCAACAGTTTCAATTATAGAAGATAAATAAACCCCAGAAACCTGCTTCCAGCCACACTTGCTGGGACATTGGGTCAATGGGAGCTTTGGACAGCCTGAAAGCCTGAACATGCCTCTCAGCCAGTCACCCAGGCTGCCCAGGCACTCCAGTAGGGACCTGAACCCTGAAGGGACTGTGGGAAGCCTGAAAATGCCCCTCAGCTCCTTACCAAGGCTGCCCAGGAACCCCAGTAGGGACCCAAAACCTGACAGGACTGTGGGCAGCCTGAAAATGGCCCTTAACCCCTCACCCAGGCTGGCCAAACACCAGTGGGGTTAGCGTGCACACTGGGGGGCTTGGCCAACCTACACACAGCCATCAACCCCTCACCCAGGCTGGCCAGGCACGCCAGAAGGTGGACTTCAAGAGGGCACAGGCCGGGCTGAGGGACACCCAAGTGCACAAATTTTTGTGCACCAGGTCTCTAGTTGTTCTATAATGTGGTTGTTGTTTGTATTCGATCCTCAGTGGAGGTTAGTGTAACTTCCACCTAGTAATCTACAACAGATTGCATCTCCTGCCATTTTTGTATCTTCCAGATGAGGTGGTGAGGTATCTCTCCAGAGTTTATGCCCATTTTTTATTCGGGTTGTTTGTTTTCTTATTGAGGAAAATCAAGAGGGTTCTTAAAAAATATATTTGGATATCAGTTCTTTATAAGATCTGTGTCTTGAAAACACTCTCAACCTATGGCTTATGTTAAAATTGGTGAGAAGACTGATATTTTAAAAAATGTCCTCCCTTCTCTCTTGTTCCCCTTACCATCAGGAGTGTTATCTCTCTTAATCCAGGGAGAACCTGGTGAATCCCCATCTGGAAAGGACCTGTGCTCAGGGTGGGGATCCCATTTTTGGAGAGATAGGATATGTAGCTGAGCATAACCTCAGCTGGAAGCCTAAGGGCAAGTGGATTTACCTGATTTGATTTTGAATGAGATAATGACACTCTCCTCATCGCTGCTGAGCAGAACTCCATTTACAGAAGCTGATGTGCTGAGGGTATGGGCTGGGCTGGCACAGGGCGTGGGCAGAGGTCACTGCTGGGGGATCTCTGCTTTGGGTGCTATGACTTGCCCCACAGCTATGAGCCTGATGCTCTGACCTTTTGTAAGGTTCATTCTGTTAACACAAGCTCAATTGGGTCCTGCTGTTGCAACTAAGAACTTCCCCTGGTTAGAGCATATTCATGATGGCCTTTGTGATTTTCTGAGCCTCTCTAGATGTGATTTCCTGACAGAGAGGAAGGGGCTCTATGCTTGCAGGGAGAGGGAATAGGCCAGAATGTACAGTCCCCAACCTATGGTGTCTTAGATGGCAGGGCCAGGTTGTTCAGCTCAGTTGAGTTGTGGAGCACGGTGGGTCTTATGTGGGCTAGGGGCAATGTTGGTGGCTGGGACAAGGGCCAGGGCACAGGCAGAATGAATGGGACCTTCCAGCAGGGTGTGTCACCTCAGCTATCTTCATCTCCTTCACTTCATCTCTTTCACTCCCTCCTTTTGCCTCTGTCCCTGAGGCCTCAACCCTATGTCTCTGCACCCTTGCTTTCCCAAATAAGGCTCAAAGTGGACAAAGTGACCTCGGATGTAGGTCACTTTTGATTCACCCAACACCTTAAATCATGTTTAGTTAAACCAAGAATCTTCATTTCCAGAGATCTGTCTTAAATAAATGAAGATGTTACCTTTAGTGCATCATGGGAGTGAAAAATCAGAAATGGCTCACGTTCCACAGCAGGGGCTTCAGATATTGATGGGAGGACACAAAAAAAGCAAAAGAGGAAGTGATAGAGTGAAATCAAACCGAATTCCTCGAAGTTCCCCATTACTCAACCACCCCTTTCCCAACCGATCAATAGGGATGCAGAGGAAATGACCCAAGTCTGACTGCATCCCGCCCCCTTTGCACAACCAACCTTGACCCTTCCCTTGACCAATCACACATTACACCACCCACCAACTCCCAGCCCAATAAAACCCCCATCCTCCTGAAACTCAGGGTCTTCCTCCCTGCCGCACCACTGCGAGGGTCGGCTTGGGACGGAGCCCCGAGTCGACTCAAGTAAAGGTACTTTTTTTCTTACATCAAATCGGGCTCCCTCGTAGTGCTTGGGGATTACAACACCTGGGCATTGCATTGGATATTTATGCACAACAGAAGAGGACTGACTGTCAGTGTCCATCTCTAGGGAAATGAGAATCCAAAGGGCACACAACCAAGACTCCTCCCCAACCAACACCTACAAGTGCACACTCATGAGTTTGGGAGCACAAGTAAACACACACGCAAATGATGACACAGCATACACACCCAGGGAAAGGACTGGAACGGTGAGCACCTTCTCCTCCCTGGAAGGACTTTGTCCTTTACTTGATTCTGAGTTGCTTTACAATTCATTATTTTACTATAATAAGCCTTTACTGTCTGCCCTAAATCCTTTAAAAATGAAAACTAAATAAGATGCTTTCATAGAAGACTTATAAAGGGATAATGTAGAACATATGAATTGAACATGGGATTTTAATATTTTTAGAACTATCTAAGATATATGTGGATTATCAAAAATGTGGACATCACAATAAAGGAAGAATGAGAGATTTACAAGCCCCATAAGGTGGCCTTCATGAGTGGCTTGGTGGATATTTCTCAGGCTCTGCCTCTCATTCTGTTCCCAACAGACTCATTTCCACATATGGTGTCAGCCTATTGAAATCACCATTATGGGGTCTCATTGATAGGATCCTGGATGCAGAGACGTTTCCCACAAGTCTCAGGTGAGAGGACCCCTGAGAACTTTATCTGTTGGCACCCAGATTTGGTGGATCCCATTTGCTTTCCAAGAAAATTAATGCTTTTTCCAATTCTAAGCTATTTCACCAGCGCTCTGATGAGTAGTCATGAAAATACATCTGTGAAAAATTGTGCAAGAATTTCATGGTGGAACCTCCTATTAAGAGCACTGCCAGGTGCGGCTGTGCCCCTGTGGAGCCTTGGCACGTCCTGCACACTGTTCTCCCAGAGGAAAGGACTTTCTCCTCCCCAAGGGATCTCTGCTGGGGCCTCTGCTGCCTCACTTTGTCCCCAAGGTTGGTCACCACTAGACCAGAAGCCTGTCGGTCTGATGGTGACAGTGCTCTCTCCAGTATTGAAACTGTGTGCGTCCCCATCAGGAGGTTGGGAATCTCTGACGTGTACTAGCATGTGAACCACCTCTTATTAGAATTGCATGTGTTTGCCCTTTGTCTCTTAAGAAAACACTGACTTTTGAGAGTTTTCTGTACCACGGGGATATTAAACCTTTATTTGGGTTTGGGTTGTAAAGAATGCTTTCCAACCTGTGTCTTGACTTTTTCCAGATATCTGCATTTTCTTAATATCAGTTTTTGGCACAGAAAGAGTCAGTCAGCCTTTGGGAAACCCACTTCTGGCCCTGGGGTGACACTTGGAGAGAGGCCTCTGTGAATGTACTTCATGCTCAGGCATTTAAAATATGAACAATAACATTTAAAATACCAACAATAACCATTTAAATACAAAAATTACATTTATTTATTACTTAACATGAATTATACAATGGAAAAATGAAGGCTAAGCACACACACACACAACTAATAAAAGCAACCCATCCCATAAAACACCCAAATAATAAACATTAAAAGATAAAGAACTGAATCATGCCATGGAAAACATAAAAATAAAACTAGAAAAGAAAAGAAAAGGAGAAGATCACCGAGTGGAGATAAAACTATTCTTTCCTTTGGGGCAGGGCCAGCACATTCATCAAGGGGCCCTTAAGCTGGGCCCTCCACAGGCAGCTCCTCCTCCTCTGAGGCAGGAACCAGCATGGGCTCCAGGGAGGGTTCTTCATCCAGCGGTGGTGGGGCCTCAGTTTCTTCTGGGGCCGACCCTGACTACAAAGCTGCTGCTGGAGAGGCTGCTGGAGGTGGAGAAAGCTCTGGATGGAGATATTCCTCCAGCTCTCCATCATGCACCTCAGGATGGCCTTCAGGTGAAAAAGAAGCCCTCTGGGCTGGTGCTGGAATCAGAGGAGGAGAAAGCACCCAGGTGCCTGCATTTCTATCTGTCCCCAAAGTGAGAACACAGCCAAGGCCCCGGACCCACCACAGGGCCTGCTCCCCTCTGGCAGTCCAACTCATGGGTAGTATTTGCTCTTGTCCAGGCTCTGGGGTTCTCATTGTGTGTCTGGCAATAATCTTTCCCAAAAAGCTCACATGAACCTCCCCTAATGTTACCAGACTCACAGCTCCCCACCTTCTCACCCTTGGGCCTTTAGACCTGGCCTTTCCACAGGCAGCTCCTCCTCTGAAGCAGGAACCAGCATGGGCTCCAGGGATAGTTCTTCATCCAGCAGTGGTGGGGCCTCAGTTTCATCTGAGGCCGGCCCTGGCTCCACAGCTGCAGCTGGGGAGTCTGCTGGAGGTGGTGGAAGTTCTAGAGATGGACATGCCTCTAGCTCTGAATCCTGCTCACAAGGATGGACTTTGGGTGTGACAGGAGGAGCCACAGCCACCTCCTGGGCTGGTGCTGGAGTTGTATTTCCATGTGTCCACCAAAGACAGAACAGTAGGCACAGCCCAGGACTCGCCACGGGACCTCCTCCCTGCCCAGAGTCCAACACATGGGTGGTCGGAGGCCACTCTTTGCTCCTGGCCATGTTCTGGGGTGCTCCCTGTGTGTCTGGCAATAATCTCTCCACATAAGCTAGCATGGTCTTTCCCACCCACATCTCCCCACCCTCTCACCCTTGGACTCTGCCTCCTTGGGCTCCAGGTCTTCTCTCCAGTTGTTACTGGTACGGCCATAGCACTCCAGGACATGGTTGAAAATTGCCATCTGGGTGTTGGGACTGGGTGTTGGGCTTTGAGGTTGTGGGATTGTTGGGCCTGGGCGGATTCAGTGCAGATGTCTTTCTCCATTCACCCACGGGCCCTGACTCCCCAGACCCTCAGGTGGCCACACTCACTTCAGGCCTGCCCTGGCCCTCAGTGGTGTGGATCACCGGCCCCTCAATGCCGGACATAGGGTGGGAGTCCTCCTCCACCAGCTCTTGCTCCACCTGGACCTGGGTTGAACACTGCAATGACAGTGACAAGTAGGCAGTCAGGAGTACTCAAACCTGGCTGGAGTCACTGCTGCTTCTGCCCCCTGGACTGTCTGCTTCTGGATCAGGTCCAGCGCTGTGTTGTGCACAGACCCCAATCCAGGGGAAATGAGAGTCACCTCCAGGGATCAGGATTAACCTCAGGCAGAGGTTCCTGCTCACACTCTTCGTCCACCCAGCCAGCTTTGACCTGGGGTGTGAACATGACTGCTTCTTAAGCCCCCACCTCAACCTGTTCCTAGTCCAAGCAGGCTCTCCACACATGAATCCACCTTCACACACACACACACACACACACACACACACACACACACACACACACAGGGTTCTGTTACCAGGTTCTGTTGGGCTCCATCATCAGGATGTGAGGTCACTGCTCATGTCTGAGGAGATGCTCAGGGTAGGGGACAAAGGTGTGACCTCACTTCCTGATGATAGGGTCTAACAGAACCTGGAACCCTGGTAACCAGGAAGCCCCATTCTATAACTGCCCCTTCCCAGTTCACTCGGATAGACGCATTGGAGAGGACACCATGTTTACGTGTTGTCTCCCAGGGTGCCGAGGCCGAGGCCTCAAGAGAGGCAGAGATGAGAATGTGTTTAGATGTGCCCTCCCCTGGATCAGGGCTCAGCACAGAGAAAGCCTGTTGGCCTTTGCCTGGCAGGATCCGGAGGTAACACAGGGAGACTTAGAGAAGTTTTGTTCAGGCCAGTCTGCCACTCTGTCCTACCTGAGCAGCCCTATGTCCCTTCCTCATGTGTGTGTGGGGGGGGCGGGGAGGGTAGAATATGGGGGGTCATATGGGAAGGGCCTGCCAGGAACAGAAACAGGTTGGGTTGGGGGATCAGGACCAGTCATGTTCGCACCCCAGGTCATAGCTGGCTGGCTAGACATGGTGAGTAGATGGTGCCCTCTGCCTGAGGTTAATCCTGATTACTGGTGGTGACTCTCATTTCCCCTGTGTGGGGGTCTGTGCAGACACAGGGCTGGCCCTGATAAAGTAGAAGAAGGTCCAGGGGCAGAAGCAGCAGTGACTAAGGCCAGGCTTGAGACCTCTTGACCGCCTGCTGGTCACTGTCATTGCAGTGTTCAACCCAGGTCAAGATGGAGCAAGAGCTGGTGGAGGAAGAGCTCCACTCCATGTCCATTGAGGGGCCAGTGAGCCACACCATGGAGGGCCAGGGCAGGCCTGAAGTCGGTGTGGCCACCTGGGGGTGTGGGGAGCCAGGGCCTGTGGGTGACTGGAGGAGGACGCCTCCACCAAATCCATCCAGGCCCAACAAGCCCCCAACCTCAAAGCCACTCAGTCCCAACACCTGGATGGCAATTTACGACCATGTCCTGAAGTGCTATGGCCGTACCAGTAACACCACGAGGGAAGACCTGGAGCCCAAGGAGGCAAAGCCCAAGGGTGAGGAGAGGGGGCGCGGTAGTGAGTAAATGGGAGGGGAGAAGTACAGGTGCCTTTCTGGGGCATGAATGTTGTCAGAACCCCCCAAGTGCCTGGCCAGGAGCAACAACTAGCCTGATCACATATCTGTTGGACTAAGGTTGGGGAGCACGTCCTCTGGTGGGTCCTAAAATGTGCCTGTTTTGGTGCAACAGATTGAAATGCAGGCAACTGGGTGATTGTTTCTCTTCCTCACACACTAGCACAAGGACAGGAGATGGAGGCATCACCTCCTTTAACATCTAAAAGCCATCATGAGGAGCAGGATGCAGAACTGGAGGTGTGTCCCCCTCCAGACCTTTCACCACCTCCAGCAGCCTCCACAGCTGTAGCTATGGAGCCAGGCACCACCCCAGAAGAAACTGAGACCCCACCACCACTGCTGGATGAAGAACCCTTCCTGGAGCCCATGATGGTTCCTGCCTCAGGGGAGGGGCTGCATGTGGAGGAGCCAGCACAAGGGCTCAAGGGTGAGAAAGTTGGGAGGTGTAAAGTTGAGAAGGTTTAGGGAGGTTCATGTGAGCTTGTGGGGAGCGGCCATTGCCAGACTCTTATGGAGGACCCAAAGACCACCCCTCTGCTGTACTGCCAGTGGGTAGCACATCCTTTGTTGGGTCCTAGGCATTAGCTGTGTTCTCACTTTGGGGGACAGATGGAAATGCAGGCACCTGGGTGATCTTTTCTCCTCCTTGAACCCCAGCACCAGCCCAGCAGGTGGAAGTGGCTCCTGAAGGTGGATGTGTCACATCTGAAGTCCATCCTGAGGTTCATGATGGAGAGCTGGAGGTATATCCCTCTCCAGCTTTGGAGCCAAGGTCAGCCTCAGACGAAACTGAGGCCCCACCACCACTGGATGAAGAACCCTCCCAGGAGCCCATGCTGATTCCTGCCTCAAAGAAGGAGCTGTCTATGGGGGACCCAGCTCAAGGGCCCCTTGTTGAATGTGTTTGCCCTGTCCCAAGGGACAACCTTGCTTCTCCATCACTCCTCCATCTTTTCCTCTTTTTTTAATTTGGTTTATATGTTCTCCATTATTTTATTTTGTTTTTTCTCTTAATATTCTTATTTTTGGTCTTGCTTCTATCATTTTCTTATTTCTGTTTTTAGCCTTGTAATGTATAAATCATTGCAAGCAATAAATGAATATATTTTAAATGGTTCTTGTTCATATTTTAAATGTTATTGTTCATTCTTCAATTTCCTGGGTATGAAGGACAGTCCTGACGCTGTGTAAGCATCACTGCTGTCTAGTTGCAGGATGTCCCATCATCCAAAAGAAGACCCTGCAGCAATAGTACTCACTACTCACTCCTCCTGCCCCTGATCTGATTCCTGTCTCTCCCCCCTGCCTATTCCCTATAAATGGAATCTCACAACAAGTGCTTTTTGTGTCAGCTCACATGTTTATCTGTTTTTAACTGAAATAGCATTTTTACTATTAGGAAGGGAATCTTTAGATGGATTAGAATTTAGATGGAGGGAAAAATGCTTTATGTAAGCATGTGCATAATCTCAGGGTAGAAACCACTGAGGTAAGTGTGACCCCAGGTCCAGAAGCCAGTCAGGCAATGGCTGTCTCATCCTGTGCCCAAAATAACTGGAAAAATTCAGAAATCTTGGAAGACAAACCACAAGCTGGAAAGCATTCCACACAGCACAAGGCCAAGGTGTATCATTCCTGTCATGCAGAAAACTCTCAAAGGTGGTTGTTTTCTCAATGGACAAAGGGCAAACACATGCACTTCCAACATGAGAGGCAGTGCACAGTCCTCTGCATGTCAGAGATCCCCCACCACTCTGATTCGGCTTCTGGGCTGGTGGGGACAAGCCATAGGGACAAAGTGAGGCAGCAGAGACCCCAGAAGATCCCCTGGGGAAGAAGGGGAAAGCCCCTCGTCTTGGAAAACAGTGTGCAGGACCTGACAAAGTCCATAGGGGCACACCTGCACTGACGGGGCTCCCCTAGGTGCTTCCCCCACACACATTCCTGCACAATTGTTCAGAGATGTATTTTTGAGACTGTCCCTCAGAGCACTGATGAAATAGGTTTGAACTGGAAAAAACACTAAGGTCCATGGAGAGGGAATGGGACACCCAATCTTGGTCCATGTGGACAAGGGAAGCTGAGCAGGTGCTCAATTCAGTGTAGGGGTCTCTATGTGTCAACGGGTGAAGACTTAGGGGTCCTCTCACATGAGATGCATGGACAAATCGTCTGCATTGAGGATTCCACCCTATGAACCCTTTACTTGGATTTCAACAGGCAGACATACATATGTGCCTATGAGTCTGCCTGTGACAGACATGAGAGAGGCCGAAGTGAGAGATACACACTAGCTCACAAGTGATATTCAAATCAACTCTGGAGTGGTACTTCCAAGTCTGTCTACTTCAGTTGATTTTTTTGTGTAATGCATGTATGACTTTGATAGTTTTAATAATATTAAAGTCATGTGTTCCATGTTATCCATGTATCACTCATCTATGGATTAAGTACATTATTTAGTTTTTCAAATTTTAAAATCTCTGAATGATGGGGAAACAGTAGAAAGTTCAGAGGAGGACATTTTGATGGCCATGAGTCTTTTCACCGATTTGCACATGAGCCACAGATTATGCGAAATATTTTTCAAGACAGTATATGGCAAAGAAGTGGTATTCAAATATATTTTAAAAAAACAACAACATTACAACTCTTTATCCTCAACAATTAAGAACTAAACAACCCAAATTTAAAATGGGCATAAGATCTGTATATATACCTCACCACAGATGGTAAGGGATGCATGATGGCTAGGAGTAGGTGGAAGGTACAGTCATCTCCTCCCAGAACCAAAGGTGAATGACAGTTAAAGTATAGAACAAACATCCTGAACAATCAACTGAAGACTAATGAGACATAAGCTTTATGACCAAAAGTTAGAAACAAACCGAACTCAGAATGGTAGGAAAGATACATGAGAAGGGCTGACCCCGCACCCTTGGGTAGCAGTACAGAATCTTCAGGGATAGTTCAGTTGCAAAGGTAGCCATCGAGGAATGAGGTGTCTCAATCCTTCACTGGGCTCCTCATTCCAGAACACCAGACCTGGGAACAGGCAGGCACATCACAAATGGCTGTAAAAATCAGGGAGGGTTTCATCCACCAGGGAGATACTGGAGGTCTAGTGCAAAATCAGGTGTCCTCTTAAAGGGCACAAAAAATGCCTTTTGCAGGCTGCACTCATCTCAGGCTCCAGCAGAGAGATTGAGGCTAAGAG
>PVJC01048872.1:0-12389 GCA_004026665.1 Murina feae | reverse complement strand
GACCTCCGAAACTCGCCTGGAACTGGAGTTCAGAGCCGCTGGGAGCTTGTGGCTCTCTCCGGTTTGGAAAAGAACCGCGTTTCCGGCGCCAGCCCTTCCCCGAGCCCGTGTGCGCGCCTCCGTACCTCTGTACTTTGCTTCTGCCGCTCCTCTGAGTCTCAGACTCTTCTCTAGTTGTAGGATTTTCACTCAGCCAGCCTTCCTGTGGGTGCGAGTGGTGTCCGTGTGTTCTTTTCGAGGTTTTTCTGAAATAGTTGTTCACAGCTGCATTTACGGTGTCCACCCTATGCCGCCATCTTGTTTCTCCTTATTCTTTATTTCAGTCACTGTATGCTTAATTTCTAGCTGGTCCTTTTTCATATCCTCGAGGGCCTCACTAAATTTATCAGGAGTCTCTAAATATTCTTGAAAAGCCTTATAACCGTGGTTTCGAACTCTATATCCTGTCGTTTGCTTTCCTCCATTTCTGTCATTTGTGACCTGTTTCTTTGTTTGTCTCCGCATTTTGGCTGCTTCCCTGCATTGATAGAGTGGCTTTCTGTGCTAGGTGTCCTATAGGACCCAGTGGCTCAGTCTCCTTAATTACCTGAGGTGGATACTCTTGGTGCACTGCTTTGTTGGCTTTATGCACAATCTTGTTGTAGCTAAGCCTTGATTATTGTTGGTTTCACTGAGAGGAATTGAGCTCCAGGTCACTTGGCTGTGAGAATCAGCTGTGTCTCTGGTGGGAGAACTTCTGTACTGGAGACACCCTTATGGGACAAGACTTGCTTCAGTGGAGCTTTGGAGCCCACTGAGTCTGCCCCCTAAGTATGTCCTTTATGGGTCTGAGGAGTTGTAGACTGGGTGGTTCCACTCTGACCTCTGGGTACACTGTCTCTTGGAACTCTAAGGAGGTGCTATTTTAGCTTCTGCCTGAGGCTACCAGCCTTTTATATGCAAAAGTCTCTGCAAGCAGCTTGGGTGGGGTGGTGTCTCGGGGAATGTACAAGGCGGAGCAACCAGCTATGGCTGATTCTCAGCCCTGCCCTAAGAGTCACCGGATCTCAAGCTGCTCTTGAGTTCCTCCCAATGCCAGATGGTGCCAGACAATGCCAGACAGTCCAGCTCCTCCCCGTATGATTCTGAGTCCCCAGAAAGTCACCTGGAACTGGAGTTCAGAGCCATCAGGAGCTTGTGCCTCCCTCCAGTACGAAATGCTGCCAGCCCTTTCCGCCAGCCCCGTTCGCGCGCGCCTCCATACCTCTGCACTTTATTTCTGCACCTCCTCTGCATCTCAGTCTCTTTCTAGTTGTAGAATTTCCAGTCAGCCAGCCTTCCTGTGGGTCTGAGTGGTGTCCGTTTTTTTCTTTTCGTTGTGGTTTTGAAATGGTTGTGCGTGGTAGCAATTCTGGTGTTTAGCTATGCCGCCATCTTGGTTGTGCTGAGGTTTTAGGTCTTAACTACATCACTCATTATGATTACCTACATGTACTTGTTAAATTTTAAATGGGAGGACCTATATAAAAACACTCCATAAACTGTAAAACATACTTTTGTGACTGGACTATTCTTTGAATGAAATTTTCTAAATGTAGCATTGAACAAATGGTGGGGTAGGAAGGATTCTCCTGACTTTTAAATATAAATAGTAATTTGGATAAAAAGTTAGGAGATACCCTTCAGAAGCTAGGAGATAACTTTGTGCTGGGGCTTTGGAAATAATGGATTAAGGCAGGTTCTAAAAGTATTCTTAAATATTCCATGGGCCTGGATACTTAAGAAATAGGACTATAGTGCTAACTGTTGAAATAGATCCAGGACTCAAGAGAGACTAAAGAGCATTTAGAACTATGGCATTTTCTCTTCAAGGAATGTTCGCAGATACATTTACATTCTTGCCCCAAAATGCGGGCATGAGGATTTTTTGCACTATTGTATGCATATTTGTCTAAACATTAATTTTCAAATGGTAGAGTTCAAGCTCACTTAAGAGAGAGGGTGGGTGGGGGGAAGTATTTCTTGGCTCACAGGATTGAGAAATCCAGCAATAGTTGCAGCTTAGGCCAGCCAGATCTAGGATCAACACTCTCCTTGTTCCTCAGGTTATGTGGTATATTTGTCTGTCTCTCTTGCTCACCGCTCTGCTTTCTCTGTTAGTTTCATTCTCAGATAGTCTACCTATTCTCATGTAGTAGTCTCTGGCAGCTCCTTCAATTTTGGCAATCATATAGGGCGTGGGGTGGGGGATTGCTGCTCCTCTTTAGTTCCACAGGAGTCCCAGACTTTACTGTCATTGTTCTGATGTGGCTCAAGCATCCATCCTTGACTCAATTTCCCAGGGTAGAGGGATAGCATACTCAGATTAACCAGCTTGAGTCAGATCCTTGGATGACAGTGGGAAATGGATTTAACAAATCTATGCATACAACCTAAATGTCAATCAGTACTAGAAAACAAACATATATGATTTATCATAGAGTGGGATATACTATGTAGCTATTAAAATGAATGAGGTATATTTGTGTGTTGACAAAAATGGCTATGTAATATTAAATTAAAAACGAAGTTGCAGAAAGCATTATTACGCACATGTGTATTATTCGTTATGGATGTGAATACTTTTTCTTCATATATTTCTGTACTGCTGTTATATTTGTTTGAAATGGGTAGATATATTACTCATATAATTTTAAAAAGTAATGCTCCAGGTGGCCCCTATTCTGGACCAGGACTGGAATTGACAGAGCTCAAGAACTGTAGAGAGATGGACATATGATAGGAAAGCTGAAAAGATAGTATTCTTGGATCTGATACAAAAATAATGGGAACTGCCCTGACTGGTTTGGCTCAGTGGATAGAGCATCAGCCTGGGGACTGAAGGGTTTGATTCCGGCCAAGGGCATGTTACCTTGGTTGCGGGCACATCCCCAGTAGGGGGTGTGCAGGAGGCAGCTGATCAATGTTTCTCTCTCATCAATGTTTCTAACTCTCTATCCTTCTCCCTTCCTCTCTATAAAAAAATCAATAAAATATATTTTTTAAAAATCAAAAAAAAGGGAACCAAGAGGTGGATATGACAGATTAAACTGCCTGTGTAGCAGGAGCAGATTTATGATCCTAGAAGTGTGACAAGAGAATTTCTAGAAAAAGTAAAAATATTAACCCAAAGGCTTGTGGTTTGGAAGAGATGGGGTAGAGAGCATGGAGAATAACTTTGGAAATCACATGAATGAAAGGGAACGACAGAGGCAGAGAATGTGGGTGGCTTAGTGTAAAGAAGAGAGCAGTGAACCTGCAGTTGAGAGATTGGTTATGTTCACTTAGGCAACCCTGTTACCTAGGAAAGGTCACGTAACATCTCACAGTGTCTATCTCCTATGGACAAGGTAGTTTTTGAGAGAGGGGAACACATTGATATTTGTTTGTGTGTAGCTTTTGCTGCTGTTAATTAAAATGAATAATTCTGCATGGTTCACCTATATATGGCACAACAGCAAGATGAAACCAGTTATCACATACAACGAAAGAAAACACACAGAAGAAAGTCAGTGTAGAACTACAACTCTGAAAAAATCATTCTCATGGAATTTAAACAAGAGCTACTCAGAAATACCAATTGTGGTAGCATTCCCTGCACATTTTAAATATTATTCATTTGTTTCACTCTGTATATATGTGTATTTTAGCATTTTGAGGCAAGTATTGTGCAGTCCAAATAGAAAACTCAAGTGGCATTTCATTGAGTTGTATTTACTTACTTAGTACTTTTGCCCTTATCTACCATATTCTTGGACTAGTCCTAGGCATTGACATACAAATGTAATTGTCACTACCTTAATTTTTTATTTTTTTATATTTTGATTTTAGGAAGGGAGAGGGATAGAGAGTTAGAAACATCGATCAGCTGCCTCCTGCACACTCCCTACTGGGGATGTGTCTGCAACCAAGGTACATGCCCTTGACCGGAATCGAACCTGGGACCCTTCAGTCCCCAGGCCGACGCTCTATCCACTGAGCCAAACCGGTTAGAGCAAATTGTCACTACCTTTAAACAGCCTTTAGGTTGTAGGGAAGACAGCCACATGGACAAAGAAAGTGTAATGGGAATGAAGTAGGATTGTCAGGAAGGGAGTCACTGTACTTTGAGTAATTCCCCACCCCACCCCCATTGCTTTTAAATGCTTGTTAGAACTTTCTTGGCTTTTTAGTTATTCTTAAGATGTGTGTTAATAAAAGTGCAGCATCTCAGCATTTAAAATTCTGTCTTCATAACTTAAATCACAGGAACTGCAGTGCTAAAGAAGGTGGAAAACTTTCAGAGACTGGGTTATTATCTTTTAAATTTACCAGTTCTGAGCTGACTTAGTCTTTTTTTGGAAAGAGAAAGAATTGCACACCTCCAGTATACAAAATACTTGTTAAACAGTTTTTATCTTAGATGCAGTCTACTACAGAAAGAATCCATCTTCTATCTTGGGCTTTCTTTCCTGACTCCTTTGGATAAATAAAACTTTGAACCTGCTTTGAGGTTCCAGACTGTGTGTGTGTGTGTGTGTGTGTGTGTGTTAGGAAAATGGTAAAAGCTCAATTTCTGTGGCTAAATGCTCTTCTTGCCTTTCCTCGCCTTCCCTACCCCAACTTTCAATACAAATTTGAGTTCATATTAGCAGCATATGTCTAGTGATACTCAAGTTCCCAAGAGTCCTGTGAACAAAATGATTGTAGAACATCTTTCATTATAGGACACACAAAATAATCCTGATTTCTGAATTCTGGTTCTAGCTATTCTTTTTATTAAACCAGCATTTTGAACTGATTCATATCGTAGAGGCATTTTTCTGAGTCAGAAAAATCAGAGGGTTTCTGTCCTTAAAAGAGAAACATGTGTATTGTCTCATATCTTTGTAATAATGCAATGTTTTTATGGAGTTATTTCCTCAGTTTTAAAGGCTTTGCTTTCATTTTCCCTTTTCAGTTTTTCCTATGGAATATCATCCTGTTTTTCTGCCTATTCTTTCTACTTTCTTGTAAAATAGATTTGTTTAATATTATTGATGATAATTCCCCATGTATTAGTAATTCCCTGATTCTCTCAAATACTAAAGAACATTCAATGGTTGTGCAGTAAGCCACTGCCATTGATGGGACCAAGGAAAGTTTAATTTTAAAGAAAAACTTTTCTATTTTCTTTAAAAATTAAAAACAACAACTATAAACAAAAGAAAGGAATTGCCAAGGTCATTATGCCCTTAAAGATTTCCTCCACCCCTAACTTTAGAAGATAGTTCTCACCAAGGCATGCTTATTTTTTCATAGAATTTTAATGTAGAAGTTATTTTTTTACATCCAGATATTAATGTAGGTATGGGACTTTGAAATTGCTTCACAGTTAGGTAATTTAGATTTTCAAAAAGATGAAAGGCTAATTATTAGGCAGTAATGTGATCAAATTACCAAAAGCTTCAAGGTGCTTCTATTTCAGTTCTCAGCCTGATGTGTATTTAAAAATATCTCTACTTAGAGTAGTTACTGTTCATAATGCATTATGGAATCTTTTTAGGTAACAGATTGGGTGATAAAGAAGCCATTATCCTTGATTTGGTCTGTTTCACCCAAATTTATGACAGACTGAAAATTAGCTATAGTATTGTACACCTTCCTATTTTATTCAACTTAATTTTTGTGGGAGCCATATGTCCAGCAGGATTTATAAGAATATGCTATTGATGGAGGGAAAGGCTGTTTTATAGTACCCTGTAAAAATATACAAGATAACGTGGGATGGATATGTGTGTGTGTGTGTGTGTGTGTATCCACCCTTGAATTTTGGGTTTATAAGAGATTTAACCTGTACCTAAAGGAAGTATAATTAAATCTATTGTAAATCCTTCAAAATGGGAAAATTCAGAATTTACTTCTTTAATTTAGAAGGGAGAATTTATTAGTGGTTTATTTCCAGAACAAATGAGAGATTATAAAACTAATTTGGTTTCTGAAATACCCTGGATTAAAGAATTCAGTGCAAATCTACCTTGTCTACCTCTGTTCACTTCATTTTCATTACTTCATAATTATTTGCAGGAAGTACCTTGTTTACCACATGTATAGTTGTATAGTTTGTGTTGCTTTTAAGCCTTTGCTCTCATACCCAGTCTTATTAAAGGATTTCATAGCATAATGCTAATTAATTAAAAATTCTTAAGCAATGAATTAGAGATGGCTCTGCAAAAGAAGAATAAAATGTAAAACACAAGATTTCTCATTTAAATGCATCCAAGGTGATAATAATTACTGTGCCGTAATCTCTGACCCAAGACACAGACTTTCTTTTATTTGTTTGTGGGCTTTTGTTTGTTTCTTAAACTATGTTTTCATTTATTTTCTAGAGGAGGATGGAAGAGGGAGAAAGAGAAACATCAATGATGAGAGAAAATGATTGGTCACCTGCCTCTTGCATGCCCCCTACTAGGGATCAAATCCCAACCAGGCATGTGCCCTGACTGGGAATTGAACCAGGATCTCCTTGGTCAATGCTCAACCACTGAGCCACACCAGCTGGGGGCAGACAAATTCTCTTGGTGGGCCTATATCTGTGTTTCACCACCAGCACTGGCCACTTTATAGGGAATCATGCAGGAAACTAGGCACAGAATGGAACTTGCGTGGGTGTTCTTCTGTACAAGTAGTTCTAATAAATTATAGCTACAGCTCCCAAAAAGACTTTTATACTCAGCAGCACATTTTCTGTAATCTAAGAAACTCTAAATAAATCTTCTAAATAGCTCCAAAATGATTCCCTTCAGAAGGTACTGAGTCTAATTGTTCCGATGTGAAAGAACTTCTGAAAGAGAAGTTCAATTAGTGTTTTCTGAGTCCTCATAATATATTACTCATAAAACAAAGCAATGTCCTTTATTTTTACACTGTATTTTCAGTGTTTTCCAGCTGAGCTTACACTTCAGAATCACCTTTGGTGCTATGCTTACATCCACTATTAGAATTCTGTTTTAGTAGGGTTGAAATGAAGTAAAAGCATCTGTTTTTTAAAGTTTTAGAGACGTTTCTAACAGCCACACTTCCAGTTGAGTACCACTACCAGCTTATATTTGAATTTGTACCACTCCTGTTCTATATAACATGTAAGCAGCTGTCCTTCATAATGGTTCTATGGCTTTACAAAGAGGAACTTAGAAAGTAGCTATAGTCAGAATTTTGGATGTAAAAGGAAACCATTCTAAACCTTTCCTCTTTATAGAGTTGGTAGCAGAACCAAATACTAGGTCCAAGACTGACTTGAGCTCTTTCTACGCTAGCTTCTTGAACCTAGTTCTTCTTTGAGAAAAGCTTCAAAGCCACTCAGTAATCTAGAAATTGCCTTGAGCATCCCAAAGCCTGCCCAGGGCACTGTGAAGTCTGAGTATTTAATAAAAGGAACAATAATGCAGCCAGCAGGAAGTTCTCACAATTTTGAAGTTACTAGGCAGGAGTCATGGGTGATATAACTCATAGTTAGAAATTATAGTCAGCACTCAGAATGCTTTTGTTACTTCTTTGTAAACATATAAATTTCTGATAAGAGTTGCCTAGATGTCGTACTAACGATCATTAGGACCAAGGTGATCATTTGTCCTGTTTAAACTAATCCTTAAGCAGGAAGTCTAAGAAATTATGTCAGTATTATATTTTTAAGCAGGCCTGACTTTTAACTTGTACTTCAGAAGGTGGATATTGTGCCCAGATATAGTTTAACCAACTAAAGGAATAATATATTTATTAATTATGAGTAAATTTGGCTATAAAAAACCCCAATCAGTAGTAACTCAGTCAGTGTGTACAGATTGATTTTTCTTTGGGATTAAAGAAGTCCAGAGGGCCTTGGCTGGTTTTGCTCTGTGGTTAGAATGTGTGTCCTCAGACCAATGGGTTGCAGGTTCAATTCCTGGTCAATCCCTGGCCCCGGTCAGGGTGAGTGTTGGAGGCAACAAGTTGATGTGTCTCGCTCACATCAATTTCCTCCTTCTTTCCTGCTCTCCCTCTCCTTTTCCCCCCCCCTCTCTCTCTCCTCTTTCATTCTCAAAGATCAATGGGAAAAAAATATCCTTGGGTGAGAATTTTTTTTTTAAATTGCAGAGAGAAGGGAAGTCCACCATTGGTATGGTTACTTCATAGGCATCAGGAGCTCGGTTCTTTTACTTATTTTTTATTTTATTTTAGAGATAGGAAAGGAGAAGAGAGAGAGAGAGAGAGAGAGAGAGAGAGAGAGAGAGAGAGAGAGATGAGAGAGAAGCATTGACCAGTTGCTTCCCATATATGCCCAGACTGGGGATAGAATCCACAATCTTTGGATGTATGGAATGACACTCCAACCATCTGAGCCACCCAGCCAGGGCTGTTTCATCCACTCTTGGCACTAACTTATATCCTTAAGGTCTGATAGTTCTAGCTGGCTTCTGGAGCTTCAGCCATCATTGAAGGGGCATAGCTCCAACTTGAGTCATCTTCCTTGAAAGAGCTTTTCTAGAACCACCTCATTCAGCAATTTCTGCTTCCATCTCACTGCCATTCCTATTATTAAGGGAGGCTGGAAAGATATGTATAACTGGGAAGGTCGTTGTTCACTATAATTAGGAATTCTGTTAGTAAGAAAGAAGAGAATAGATACTGAGCAGGTAACTAACAGATCTACTACAGCCTGTTTTACTTTTATATTTACAGGAATATAATACTTTATATTTACAAGAATATAATACTTTAAATACTAGGGAAACCAAATTTTAGTGACACCAAAAGCTATCATTCAGAATATAAATTTCAAAGATCTCCTGCCCTGGCTGGTGTGGCTCATTTCGTTGAGCATCGTCCACGCATCCAAAGGTTGCTGGTTTGAGTCCCAGTCAGGGCACATACCCAGGTTATGGTCTCGATCCCTGGTCAGGGTGCGTAGGGGAGGCAGCGATTTGATGTTTCTCTCTCCCTCTCCCTTCCTTTCACTCTAAAAACAATAAAAATATATTTTAAAAATAAAGAACCCCAAACTACCATCTACCATGTATTTGGTTAATAAAAGCAATATGTCTCCATGGTAGAGTTCTGCTTTGGCTTTCTCGGCAGGACTCATTGGAAACAGCTGTTAAGTTTTGTATATTTTAAATTAAAGAATGAGTTCTTCAAAACAACAAGGGGGAAAAGACTTTTCAAATTAAATCGTGTTTCCTTTTGGAGATAAGAAGAATCAAAACAAGCACAAAGACACTTCAATGGACATTTATGAAATTAGCAGGAGCAGAATATACTATATTAGATGATTTGAGGTAGGAATGAATTTCTGAAAACACTCATTGTTTAGTATTTAGATGGAACAAGGTAGACTGATGCAGTACATTAAATAGTTTAACATATATATCATAGCTGACTCCAGACATATAAGACCTATCCTGGAGAGAACGATGGGCACAGTAGGTTAAAGTTTTAAGTAGTAGATATTGTCTTAGTTCATTTGGGCTGTTACATCAAAATACCACACATACTGGATGGCTTATAAACACAGAAATTTATTTCTCATAGTTGCAGAAGTTAGATGTGTAAGATCAGGGAGCCAACATGGTTAGGTAGGTTCTGGTGAAGGCCCTCTTCAGTGTTGCAGACTGAATGGGTAAATGATCTCTGAAGGGGTCTCTTTCCTAAAGGTACTTGTAGGCAAAAACAAGCAGTAATCTGCATCATGTGCAACTGTAGGCTATGGTATACATAAACGTATAAGATGGAAGTGTCTGCGCTCTGTAAGACCAGATTTTGAAAATGTCCTGGGCCTCATTCATAATCTCTGTTCACATGGTGCTATCTAACACATACTCACTGTGTACTTCACGTTTACAATACACTTTCTTATCAAGTTGCCACGTAGGTAAGAAAGTCTAGATTTTGGCTTCTTATAGCCATGAGTTTTAAATCTGGGGAAAACATAGCCTTTGGGGTTCTTTATTTTTAAAATACATTTTTATTGTTTTTAGAGTGAAAGGAAGGGAGAGGGAGAGAGAAACATCAAATCGCTGCCTCCCCTACACACCCTGACCAGGGATCGAGACCATAACCTGGGTATGTGCCCGGACTGGGAATCAAACCAGCAACCTTTGGATGCATGGACGATGCTCAACGAAATGAGCCACACCAGCCAGGGCAGGAGATCTTTGAAATTTATATTCTGTATTTTCCCCCCTTTTCCTTTTACAATTACTTATCAATAACCAAACCTTGTCTCCTGACTTTGCTCCAGCTAATAGAAAACAGGAAACTACGGAGCCTCCCTGTGAGAAGAGGGCCAGGCTGTACCCTCAGTGAGCTCATCCCTTCTGTTTGATTTGATTTGTCCTTGAGGAAACAATTGCAAACAGCTTCATAGGTGGCTTTGGCAGTAGGCATAGGAAATGCAAATTAAACCAGCTAATGCCACAGGGTCTGTCAGCCTGGCCTTTGAGCAAGCCATTTTTGAGCCTGTTATGATAGTACACTTTTGGGCATCTTTGGGGAAGAATAGTTTACACTCTGATCAAATAATGGACCAGAAACCCTTCTCAGTCTTATATAGCAGTGGAAATGCTGTTTGCGCTCTGGTATTAAATAACTGCTTATTTGAACTTAATTGTGCATGATTAGCCATTCCCACCCTTTATTTAGTTCCCTTTGACACTATTGTGCTCAGTTTAGTTCTCCAGTAGGGATTATGAAAGAAAATGGAAATTTCACAAATTGTACTTTCTTTATAACTCAGTGCTGATACAGCTCTCATACTTTGGTTTTTGTATTCCCCATTCTGTACCCCGCTTCCCCTCTGCTTTCAGGTGAAGGTCTCCCACAGGTATATTACTTTGGACCGTGTGGGAAATACAATGCCATGGTGCTGGAGCTCCTCGGCCCTAGCTTGGAGGACTTGTTTGACCTCTGTGACCGAACTTTCACTTTGAAGACTGTGTTAATGATAGCCATCCAGTTGGTAAGTTGACATTGCTATTCTGCAAACAGATAGTCAACCCCCAGCCCCCTTTTGGTGACCAGATGTGGTGGCATCTAGTGAATGCGCACTCACAGGCTTGATGGTGTTCTAGGAAGCTGGCCGGGGCAAAAAGGACTAACGCAGAAAAGTCAGGCTGCATCTGCTCTTTATCTGTTTTAAGAATTTGCATTTTGGAACAATGCACTACCCTTATCTGAAGTGGAAGCATGTAATTTAGGTTAGGAAGCAAGAGGGTGATTAGGTGAAGTACAAATGCAAATAATTTCCTAGATGTTTTATTTATAGGTTTAAACATGACTATAAGGTTTTGTCATGTCCTCCCTCTTCCCTTACTGTTGCATCCAAGAAGAGCTTGGAGATGTAACCCACTGCCCTAACTATCAAGGTTCCGAAATGTGTGACCAAGAACCTGCCTTAGTTCTCTGGCCTTCACTTCTCGCAGAAGGACATAGCTAAGAAGGCAGCTCTCTCAGCGCCTACCACATTACACACCATTACCAGTTTGAGCAGTTAAGACAATTCCTTTAAGTTTGTCAGCCCCTCAGAGGAGGATGCAAATGCATCTTTATTGGACTAAGGTGGTAATGGTCTCCTCCACTTTACAGCAAAAGCTTGGAAATGTTGGAAAATTAACTTTATATTTTGAACCCAAAATTCAAATGTCCATGCTTCCCTCTCTGTATTAAGTCAGTAGAAAAGCTTTGTAGCTAGAAATGAACTTAATGAAATTTGAAATACTTTTATGATTATTATTTTGGGATAATTTTACTTTCATATATAAATCGTACCTTTACCTTTGCTACTAATCAGCTCTGTGATATCAGTCCAGTATTAACTTCTCAGGCCTCACTTCCACAACTGAGAGAGCTGAACTGGGGAGTCTTATTCAGCTGAGAGGAAGGTGTGGGCAGGATGTGAATGTGGCAGTGGCACTGTCTTCAGAGGCTGCCAACGTAGTTTATGCTCTGTCTCTGCATAGCTACTTCTTGCCTCTCAAATGCTTACTTTCTGAAATAGCATAAAAACACTTAATTCCACTTACCATTTGCAAATTGTAACATTATGAGGCTTAGCTGACCTGTACTACCCCACTCTTTTATCTGGATATTGGTTATGTGAATATTAGTATCAGAAAATGTTTTCTGGTGTATAAGAGTAAAGTAACTCTGGGTGGTGAATAAGAAATTAGTTTTATTTTAATTTCACTAAGTAAAACCTTGGGCTGATGAAGCGTTTTCATGTATTTTTTCTTTTCTTTAAAATACATTTTATTGATTTTTTACATAGAGGAAGGGAGAGGGATAGAGAGTTAGAGATATAGATGAGAGAGAAACATCGATCAGCTGCCTCCTGCACCATCCCTACTGAGGATGTGCCTGCAACCAAGGTATATGCC
>PVJC01048871.1:0-12380 GCA_004026665.1 Murina feae | reverse complement strand
AAACAGTCCTCACTTCATTAAACTCTATTAACAGTATTTTTTAAGCTTCTGACCCTGCCCTGGGATGGTTGGCCTCAATTTCAGGGTTAAGAGATTTGCTTCAGGCACTTCTTTCAGACCCTAACTTTTATGGGAACTAAGTATTCTCTCTTAATCCAAGTGTTCATCTCTGCCCCCCAAATGACACCAACACTCCACTCTTCAAATATATGTTGGCTGTGCGGCTGAGCATCCCCAGCAGATGTCATTCTGTTGCCTGTAGACTCAGAGAAGCTGCCCTCCCAGCAGTGAGTATATATTTGGGAGGGCATAGTGGGGATTAAAACACACAAAACACTGGGGGGTAGGGGAGGCCAGGGGAAGGTCAAGGGGGGAAAAAAGAGACATATGTACTACTCTTTGTAATATTTTAAGCAATAATTTAAAAAAACTCAAATCGCTTTAAATGGCTAAAATTACCACAATCCTTGATGAGAACCAAAGGGAGATAAGTTCTTCCAATGAATTGCTTAAAAAAATGCATCAAGAAAACTAAAGAGAGAAATAAAATAAATTTCATTTTCAAAGTATAATTTTTTTTTACAGGCAAGTCCCATCTCACTGGGGAGCTTCATTGTTCCAATATGATTTTAAGTTCACTTCAGGATATTTTAACGTTATTCATGTTTTGGCAAAATTTATGAGCTACAAATCATTTCCTGAAAATAAGATATTCTGACAATCGCTGCCAACACTGAGGTAAATTTCACTTTATCAAGCAAAATTGGCCAGGCTTACAATTTAAAAAAAATTTATTTCAGATGCTCTGAAGGGACTTTTCTCCTTCCTCTGGGTCTCTGGGAAAAATAAAACTATGTTTTCCACTTATGGGAACCATTCTGCAGCAGGAGACCCTGACCTGGATGTCACCACTGACTAGCTACAGATTAGGACTTGCCAATGCCATCACCACTGTGGACATAAGAAACGTCCAAATCTATAAGAATGTTTATGGATTATTTGAGCCAAACTGATGACAATTGCTGGAAAACAAAATCTCAAGGTATTGAAAAAGTGCTCCAGAGAATGAGTGGGAGTTTTGCACCTTATTTTATATATTATAATCAAAAGAGGAGATTTAAGGAGGGTTACATGAAAGCTACCGTTGATAGTTATAGAGGCAGGAGAAAGCACAGGATGGGGAGAAGAGTTGGATCTGTGAGGTTGGATAAGAAGGAAAATGAAGAGAGGAATGCTTCTCCTCCGTTGGTGGGTACAGAACAGTTAACAATTAACACAAAATCCAGTAACAATAAGGGTTTTTGTGGTCTCTGCCCCGGTTCAGTGATTGTGCCCCTGAGGGGTCTGAAAAAAGGAAACTACCCTGACATTCCATACTTATGTTATCATAGATGCAAAAAGACAATACAGAGGCTCAGTTACAGCGAAGGTTGACTTTTGTCAAGAAAGATTCCAGCCTAGGACGTCACTACTTGCCTTGACTCACTTTCAGCCAAAAAGTGTTCATTTCAGACCATCCTGTGGTTACTTTAGGTCTCTGAGTTTGTGAGGCCCACCATGCAGGCCTCCCCTGAGCTTGCCAAGTGCAGTATGTGGCCCCCTTTGGTCCACACCACAAAGTTTTAATGAAGCATTTTTCTGGACATGAGGCCATGTAGACAGCGCAGCAATGGTGCAGATGTTGTAATGAACTTGAGGGAATTTCAGAGGCTCACAGAGCAGGACATCTGAAACCAGGGCTATCTTAGAAACTCTAGGGCCCCCGGTCACTGCTGCTGCCCTGGATTGAATTACAATCTAAACCATGTTGACGTGGGTAAAACGAATATTAATCCTTGAATGTGAAGTAAGAATGGTTAAGAATTTATATTCTCAACCAATTATCTTTTCCCCCACAATTTGCAAATCCTTTGAGGACTCAGAACTCTGATGGAAAGGGACATCAAAAGGCCTCACTGGCCAGCGTCTCAAGCTACTCATCTTTGCCACATTATGTACCAAAATGAAAAACAAAACTGTCTCTTGATCAGAATTGAACCATAGAAGGGTGTGTGTGTGTGTGTTTGTGTTTGTTGGAAGAGGCCAGAGCTTGAATATAATACTAAAGAGATTCTACCATTTCCTTATCACATATTTTAAGCCAATATTTATTCCATTCTTGACTGTGCTTTTTGAAAGTGAACTCTCTGAGAGACCAGCCCTAATACTTCCTAGGGACAGTCTGAGTAGCAGGGTATTTGTCTCCTGATATTAGTCCATATTCACCCAATTTTGGATCTTTGGTTAATGGAGCATTCAATATGAAAATAAATAAAAATAACACTGCCAACCTTGAGGCATTGGCCTTCCCCAAACCACTACATGTTCTCTCTTTCCTACCCATCTCAAAAATTAAATAGGACAGGCAGGGGAGCAGCGAATATCAAACTACCTTTTCCCCCCCTTTCTCCCTCCCTTCCCTCACCCTCAACAGTTCTTGAATCTTCCTCCTCTGCCCTAAAAGTGTCTTGTTTTTTCCCCCTTGCTGTCCTCTGGCATCAAAAAATATTGAATGTTATTTGAAGAAATAACATTATATTATGGAAACATTCTTCTATTAAGACAGCTGACAACATATGCTAGAGCATATACTCATTTGTTAGATTGCTATGCCATTTTTAGGGCAGAGGGTTTGGATGCAGTCTTCATGCTATTTTTCAAATTGTGTGTGCTGTGGGGAAAAGGCAAAGCTTGCCATTTTCCATTTTTGCAAGTTTATGAGAATTAGGGAGCATTTTCTCCACCTCATGATTTAATATGACTAAAAATTGTCTGCTAACTCCTAACAAGACTTTAATATAATAAAGCCTTAATAATCTCTGAAAAGCAAAAGCAAAATATAGCTTATTAATAGGATTCCTTTCAGGGAATGGCATAGGTACCTTGCCAGGGTCTGGCTCAGCAAAGATGGGAAAGTTTACTCATCAATGTGGCCGGTTCAAGTCTTTAAGTTCCATGTCTTTCTGCAAGTGTGAGCTTTCTTTCAAGCTCTCAAACGAACTCCTGGCACGTGTATAAGCTGGCTGTTTTTCCCTGTCCTTCCCTCCCTTTCTCTTTTATAACCCTAATTCCTCTCTTCCACAGGATCTAAGCTGCAGGCTGGTGAAAGGAAATGATTTCATCTGGGTGGAGAGGGAAAAGATATAACTTTAGCCCCAAATCATGGAAGTCAAATGTGTTGTACAAGATGGGCAGCTGCTGGGCCAACGCTGTCTCTGTAAGTGGCAGGGCCTTGCTGTGCAGCCTCTCCAAGGGATGGAGCAGCACGGTATGACCAAGACTTCACAATTCTCTCTCTCCTGCTGCCTTTTCCCCTTTTATTTTAGCAGGAACATTTCTCTCCAGAGGCCTAGAGTGCTGCTCTGGCTGCCATATCTCTCATAAACTGTAGAGAGACGTAAAAAGATATAGAATGCTCTCTGCTTTGGACTGTGCAAAATATCTGTTGCTTAGATCTTCGCAGAATGTGCCGACGCTGAAAATGAATCTAGAAATGTATTCCGAAAATAAGATGCTCTTAAACACTTGTACTTGATTTGATCCCAAATGAGAAAAGCACAGTCAATCCTTGGTGCGCCGTGGGGGTGGGTATTACCAGGCATGTGCTAATTAGACTTGTTCTCGCTCATGCCGTTCTTTATCTCCATCCAGCATGCTTCACAGAGGAGCGGGATGCATTGAACTGGCCTGGGTGTCAGGGTGACAGGCACACCCAGAGTGGATGTTGCCGGGCTTCTGATATGCAATAGAGGACATGGAGTCAGCCTCTGGGCTCATCAAACCAACCTTCTGGAGGGTGCAGATTGGGAATAGCTGTGAACTTACTACCTTAAATGTCAATTTTGTTCGTGTGTGTCCATTAACCTTTTTTGAATGGAGATTTTTTAATATTTGCATATATCTCTGCCCGCACAAAAAGGATTTTCAGATTATTTTAATTGTTTGGTGACCAAGGTTTTTATTATAAAAGCTCGCCATCTGACCTATCTCTTTCTCTCTGTCATCTCACTTACCTCCTATGTTTTCTTTATGTTCTCTTGGAGCCAGGAGTGAATACAGTCTTCACAAGGAAATCAAAGAGCTGCTCAGAGGTTTAGACCTGAGATGAGCTCACCGAATGTAGTGATTTGAGGTGATTAGGGGGCTTTCAGAAAGCATTATGACATTATGGTGAAAACCTAAAACTTATACAAAGGCTTAAGAGTTGAAAGAGTGCAGAGGAAGTGACCACCATGAGCACTGACTTTGTACATCAGTGACAAGGGGAATGAAGAAGATAGACTGATAACTTAAGAAATGGGAAAATAGAAGGAATATTTACATTTTTAGGGTGTAAGATGGCCTGACCATTTTGTAGACGAAGTGCTTATAGATGCAAGTAAAATGGGAGATAGTTGATAAAAAGCCAAAGAGGCTGGAGGACTGAGGTCAGGAGTCCGTTTCCTATTGTTGGAAGATAAACTGACATAGTCTTTTTAGAGAGCAATGTACACTATCCATCAAAATTTTAAATGTGCATATCCGTCAACCCAGCAATTTCTTTAACACAATTCTGCCCCACAAAAAACCTAGTGCAGGTATACAAGATTATCCATCATAATATTAGTTTCTAAAGGCCCATGCACAAAATTCATGCAAGGGCCTTGGCCCCGGCTCCCACCTACTGCCGCTTTGTCTGGAAGCAATGATGTCTGAAAGGACATCTGGTTTATTAGCATATTATGCTTTTATTATTATAGATTATTATAGATAATGAAAAAATATAATGAACCTAAATGTCCTTGAACAAAGGAACACTTAAATGAATTATGGAAGACCTCTTCCACAGAATGCCATATAGCTATTAGAAACAATAAGCAAAATATGTATATATTAAAATGGATTAAAACTCAAAATATTTTTCCACTGCACTGTAAGCTCTACTGGAGCAAGAACCATGTCTGTTTTCTCACCTTTGTATACCCACACCCAACCATAGAGCTTGACCCACAGTAGGTAGGTGCTCAATAAATAGCTTTTAAATAGAATAGCTGTAGAGTTTTAAAAACATGTTGCAGAATAACATTTATAATGTGAAAATTTTATGTTTGTTTTATGTATTTATATATTTGTTATATGTATATGTATAGAAAAAATTCTGGAAGAATACTCAATAAATTAAAGTAGTTATCTTTGAGGAGTAAGATTGATTGGAAATGGAGGAAGAGAAGCACATCTGCTTTTATTCTAATTACTTCCGTATTCTTAAATTTTTATATGCATTCATTTATTGCTAATTTAATTATGTCAATAAAATACACAAAATCACTAAAGAAAATGGAAGAAGAGTACAGTACAATGCATTAGCCTAGGCAAGGTTCAAGAACTGCTCTTTCCTGAAAGACAATAGTAAATAATGGTAAAGTTACATAAAGGAGGAAAAACTAGGAAACCCAATTATTTGTTTCAACAAAGTAGGAGCCTGTGTCATCCATGACATTGAGAGCAGGGGTGACAGACTGGCATTTGCGAAAGGTGGAGAAGGTTCAGAACATGTACTCAGTTTTAGAGCCAGGGAATCCAGCCACTTACTTGACAAAAAGCTTTGCCAAAGAACACATGGTTTGTGAGTGATATTGTCAGTCCAGTACTACAGCTTCTAAAAATATGCAAAAAGGATTCAAAACAGATGAACACATGGATTGCTGGGCATTTCGGAGGACCCTGATAAGGATTTGTGATACACAGTCTGCCCAATACTATGGCATTCCATGTTAATGCCAGGTACCCTGTGAGCTGGAGTAGAGGAAAGGAGAAATAGGTGCCCAAAAAGGCAAGCTGGTGAGGGGAGATGGTGATGAGTCCTGAGAGGCAAAAATAAATAAATAAGCAGCAATAAATAAATAAGCAGAACAAGGGTCTGGAACTTGTCAGCTAATGAGAAAAATTCTGAGCTGAGGAAAATGGCAGCAAAATGGCAGACTGACTGCTTCACTAATAATTGATCGTGTGGCTTTAGACTGATTGACTCAAATGAGTGGCAGGCCACTTGGTTGCTCCACTTCTTTTTTTAATTTATATTTTTGAAAGTATTACAAATGTCCCCTTTTCTCCCTATTGACCCCCTCCACACCACACTCACACACACACCAGGCCTTCACCACACTATTGCCTGTCCACTTTCTTTTTTTTGCCATTTATTGATTAAGATATTATAAATGTGGCTTTATCCTCCTGATATCCCCTCATCCCTCCACTCCTGCCCTCACCCTCACCCCCTGTTGTCCACATCCATCACTTATGCTTATATGCATGCATATGAGTCCTTTGGTGGATCTCTCCTCCTCACCCCCACCCTCCCCTACCTTCCCTCTGAGTTTTGAGCATCTGTCTCTACATCATTTTTTATTCATCAGTTTATGTTGTTCATTATAATCCACAAATGAGTGAGAGCATGTGATATTTCTCTGTCTCTGACTGACTTATTTCACTTAGCATAATGCTCTCCAGGTCCATCCATGCTGTTGCAAATGGTAGGAGTTCCTTCCTTTTTACAGCAGCATAATATTTCATTGTGTAGATGTACCACAGTTTTTTTTAATCCATTCATCTTCCACTTTCATTCAAAGAATCATAGCTATGCTTCTTTACGCAATGTTATGATTAGGTAAGTAGAGGGATGTGTTGCTCCAACTGTAAAGGCGTACACACCAGCTTAAAACATGAAATAACATCAGTGAATTGAAATGTCTGCTGGTTCCCAGATTTGTCAGGATGAATCCTGACCTGCTACTTTAAGCAGGTTTAGCTACAGTATCATACATTCATTAAAGCAGTGGTTAATCAAGCCTAAATCTTCTGGATAACCTGCTGATATTGTGCCTTCTACCCAACCTGAACTGACTTCTCCCAGACTGATGTCCTACCATGATGTCCAGCCATGATGTGGTAAGGGAATTGCCAGGATCAGGGGTGGGGTGGGGGAGCCCAGAGCATATGCTATTGTCCAAGAAAGGATAAGAAACAGCTGTTTAAATTATTAGAAGGAGATGGAGCTAGGGAGACAGAAGGCATAGACAGTGTTCTTCTGATCTCTCTGAGATGGCTTTGTGTTTTAATGCTTCTGGCCTTTTGCTTTTTATTTTTAAATTTCTTTTCCCTTTTTAATTTATCCTCATGTCTGCATCACATGTAGATCAGAACAGTTGAGTTTACCTGTGTCTTGCTTTGGCCATATGTGCTACTCAAAGCTACCACATGGTCTCAAATTCATTACTGTTTTATTGGGTTAAATAACATTTTTCATGAAGACTGAGTTCTACTTAGTCTATGTAATAGATTACATAAAATCTGAGTAAATAGATAATCCACAGCCCAAATTTCATAATACTGTTCCCCCATATTCCTCAGCACCCTACACACAAACAGATGTTCCTTGTTCTACTCAGTTCAGTCAGGCTTGTGTCTATACTTGGCATTGGGCTTATGAATGTCACATGTATTTTGTCATAGTTTGCTCTTTTGCTTTTTACCAATTGTATTTATACATTTATCATCTTTCTCAAAGAGCAAGGATAAAATAATTCACAGCTAAGAAAAAATAGGGGCTCAAGGAAATGAATGAAATTCAACTTTTGAACATTATAACTTAATAAAATATTTTTTTGAATGGCCCTTCAGGTGACCCAAGGGCTGGGAGCAACTACACTTTTCTGTCAGTAGAGTCACAATTTCCTGTTACACTGACCTCGTTTTTTTCCATCTCCAGCACTACATGTTTTGATGGCCTATTGTTCTAGGAAGAGCCAGTGAAGGGATGTATAATAAAGGGTTGAATCAAGGACAGGAGACCTATTTCCAAATTCTTTTTCTTTTGTGGTCTCTAGTGGCATTTTTTTTCTGGACTAAGGTTCTGTATCTGTCAGGGTTTAAAATAATAACTCAATTTCTCTTTCTTTTGTTGCATTTTATTTGTTACATGACAAATCCACAGATTTTCCTAAGGCACCTAAGATGTAGCTTCAGGCACAAATTTCCAGATCCCGTGCGTAATTACCCCAACAGGGAAGGTCATGGAATAATCCTCTGGGTGCTGCTCTCTGAGCCATCCATCTGTTCTTGGCCATGGCCATAACAGTCAGAGTGTCTGGGGATTCTTCCTTTCCTAGAACATGAGAGCCTTAAAGCTGAATGGGACCCAAGGCTCATCTGGTCTCACATTTCATTTTATAAAAGGAAAGTGTGAAAGCCAGAGAGCTTAAGAGACTACCTCTAGGTTGGGACTAGTGAGGGGCAGCCCTGGGATAAGAACACTAGGTGTCATTTTCCCTTCCTTGTGCTCTTTCCCAGGCCCTCCATGGAGCTGATGGTCATCACTTGTCATAATAGTAGGTTAAAAAATTACACTAAACCTTTCCCAAAAGCTATACATCTGTATTAAGCGCAGAAATGTCATAGGGCCCATCTTCAGTAGCCAGCTGGAAGAAATGCTTATTTCAAGGTCTTTGGTACAGAATCAGTTTCACCTTGGAGATTTCTTCTCTTAGAATACAAGCCTGAGTCATGGTAAGCCCCTATGCTCAGTATCCTAGTTAATAAAGAAAGAGAGAAAAGAAGCCCTCGTTTTTGTTCAGTTATTTAATGAATTAAATGTCTCCTTCCAAACATGCTCCTCTTTCCTCCTATCCCATAATCCATTTTTGCCATCACTATTTTTATTTTCTAATAAATAACAAATTAAGAATAATAATAAGTGAATTTCTCAAAATCTGATAGCAATCTTGGATGCTGCTCTTTTGATATCCTGTGACTCAGCTATGTCTTAATTTGGGTTGTACAAGTAAAAATGTCACAGAGTACTGACTTCACAAGCCAGGTGTAATGGAAATAAATTATGCCTGGCTGAGAACTTAAAGATCAGCCTTCGGGCCATGGTCTACTACTTAATAATGCTGCCTTCTCTCTCAGCTTCAGCTTAGATGATGCCACTCATTCCACAGAGTTGTCAGGAGAATTACCTGGAGAAGTGTAGATGACGGCATCTACATATTCAAAAGGTTGAAAAGTGAAGACCAATGTAAAATGCCAGAGTACTAAAAAACGTTAGTAACTATGGTGTCTGAATTTGAGTCCCTAAGAATACCAGATAGTGCATTGTCCCTTAAATTATTATCTAGTTGCCTAGACTCACTTCTAGGTACTAATCCTACCAAGTTTTACTATGTCTGAGTCTATAAATGAAATTAAAATAGGGAACTGAGTCGGTTAAGGACATAATTCATACTAAAATAACTTTGGACTGAAAAAGCCAAGTAATTAAGGACAGAGTAGTTGGGGCCATGGATTATCTAGATGGTGTTAATATGGAACTTTTAATAAAGGTCTCGATATTGTCTTACGTTGACAATGAGATCATAACCATGTGATAGCCTCCATGGGAAATGTTAATAGCTATTAAATATTACATTGATAATAAAGCATCTGCAATTTTGTCATAGCTCTGAATATTAAAACGACTGAAAGAAAAGTAAAAATACTTACTGGATTATGCTAAAAATAACAGAATTCTATTAACTTTCTATAATTATTAACTTATCTCTCTGTCTTTTTCTCCGGAATGTACTAGTCGTATAACAACAGCAATGATATTAACATTACTAGTAATAATAATTGCAGCAATGATACCCTAGCACAAGTGCTGTTTGGAGGAGGTATGAATGCTCCAAGGAAAACAGGAGTAGTTACCAAGAACTCTTTTTAAACCCACTAGTTTTCATCAGCATCGCTAGGTCCCGGTGATGTCAGGGTGAGAATTCATTTACAAATTCCCATAGAGAAATCAGACTTTATTTAAAGGTGAGAACCTATGTTTATGGGTTAATTTATTATTAAGAAACTACATGGATTACAATCTCAAATACCGTAATTGTTTCTTTTTACATATGTATATACATACATATTCCTATTTAATAATTAAAAAAAGAGACCTATCCAGCTAGTGTGGCTCAGTGATTGTACATTGACCTATGAACCAGGAGGTCATGGATCAATTCTGGATCAGGGCACATGCCTGAGTTGTGGTCTCAATTCCCAGTGTTGGGCGTGCAGGAGGAAGCCTATGAATTATTCTCTCTCATCATTGATGTTTCTATCTCTCTCTCCCTTTCCCTTCCTCTCCGAAATAAATAAAAACATATTTTAAAATGTAATAGAATAAAAAGAAGAGTCCTTAGTAGCTGGTTTAATAGAAAAAAAAATGTCTTTTTATTAAATAAAGAAAATATGGATGCACTTAGCTTGAGATAAATATAATTAAAGTTAGTGTGAGACTTTTGAGAAAACAAATGAGGGTGAAATGAAGAAGAAAGGAAAACAAGACTGAAAGACAGAGGAAGAGAGAGAAAGAGAATGACTAGGGGGTTATTTAGAAGTAGTCAGAGTAGACCCAGGGTCAGTAATGCATGAACTTTACTAAGGGGTAAAATGTGTAATGGATAGACATTGTCTCAGAGGACTTACTGGTGGGGAACATCTGCTGCTGGCAGGGCAGAGGACCGCAGCGTGCTGTGGTTTGGTAAATTGTGACAGGTTGTGTTGGCTGAGAAACACCAGGAACAAACGTTGCCTTCTTTCCAGGCCTATACTTTCCCTGCAATAGGCGAGGATGACCCTACTGAAGCTAAAATTCATTTCAGCGTCAAATTAAATGTCAGTTTTACAAAGTGAGGTGTCTGTGTCGCTTCTGTATTGTGCCAGGGATGGGGAGTCATGTTCGGAGGACATAGTGACAGTTCATATTCTGTTATTTGTCACCTGAGGCCTAGACTGCTACTGTACCCATCTCCAGCTGGTCCCCAGGCTCCAGTCTCTCTGCTCCAGTGCCCCCTCCACATGGTTATCCAATGAATCCTTCCTAACTCCCCTGTGCTCCCCTCTCTCTTCTAGTAGTAAACTATAGAGCAATCAGCACTTTACCTACCTGTTCCATACTATCTCCCATTATTCACCCAAATGAATTCTGTGCAAGGCTTCAGCCAGCCCACCCTTGCCCTTGCCTGAATATGCATGTGTTTCCCCACTCAGATGCTTATGTCTATGTTGCTCCGTTTGCCACATAGCCCCCTCCCTTTCACAGTTACGGTCCCGAGCTTGGGGCTTACAGAGTCAGTGTGAGAAGAAAGGACTTCCCAGCCTCCTATTGGTCTCACAGCAGGGCCTTCCAGTCCAGGCCCCATCCACACAGATGGTCCTCTCAAAATGCAACCCTGAATGCTGAGAGCTATTCACAGTGACACGATGGAATTACATTGACCTAGAGGAAAAGTTTAAAATGGTATGTACATTTGATTAATTTTTCTAAGAAAATAATGGATGAAACATATCAAATAAACATATATAAAATATATTTTATATATACAAAATATATAAAAATAGGTGGCACACGTGTATATAGATGTAACAGAAATCTAAAGGTATTTACACCCAAGCATTTTCAGTGTTGAAAGTCAATACCCCACAGTGGGGTAGCCATTATTCCCCCTTTTTTAATACCTGGAATTTCTGACTTTCCTGTAATATCTAATACATTTTAAATTCTTTAAATATAAATATCATCATGTCATTCCTGGGCTTCACTTTCTTCACTTAAAAAACAAAAGGAACAACAATTATATGATGGGATTGGTCAGAGAAGTCAGCAGGAGTGACTCTGCCCACCTCCCCACCCCACCCCCTTGTGGTCTCTACTGACACTCAAGTGGCAGGACAGTAAGGGTGTCTCCTTTTCTGCTCACTCTGCTCCCCTCAGGCCAAGCTTCTCCTCTGTGAAAGTCTCTGGCTGAAGTTCAGAGTATGGACTAGCAACAGCAAAGGTGCTAGGTTAGAAGGGTTTTTTGCTATACACATTATGTCTGTAGATAATAATGCCATATACTTCAAACCAGTTAACAACCTAAGTGCCCATAAGCAGATGAATGGATTAGAAAACTGTGGTACATCTACACAATAGAATACTATGCTGCTGTAAAAAAGAAGGAATTCTTACCATTTGCAGCAACATGGATGAAACTGGAGAGCATTACGCTAAGTGAAATAAGCCAGACAATGAAAGAAAAATACCACATGCTCTCACTTATTTATGGATAATAAAGACCATTGTAAACTGATGAATAATAATAATAGATACAGAGGCAGAGCAGCACTGAACAGACTGTCAAACTACAGTGGAAAGGCTGTGGAGAGTTGCGGGGGGTGGGGGAGGGGTTAAGAGATCAACTGAAGGACTTGTATGCATGTATATAAGCATAATCAATGGACACAAGACATTGGGAGTAGGGGAGGCCGGGGAAAGTCAAGCGGGAGGG
>PVJC01048870.1:0-12392 GCA_004026665.1 Murina feae | reverse complement strand
GGTGAGTGGGAAAGAGTTGGCGGCCTGCTTGGCGGCTTCCCAGGTCCCTTCCGGGGATCAGGGAGCAGGAAAAGGCTGGCCTGACCACAAGGCGGGGTTTTCCCTGCTTTCTGGTGGCTGGAGGAAGATGGGCAGTAGGCAAGCTTGGGAGGCAGGCCGCACCCAGCCCTGGCCACGCTCAAAAAAGAGAACAACATGCCGGGGAGGGCAAGAGTCTGAGAGATCAACATAGAGGGGGTGCCTGCTCCAAGCCTCCACAGTATGCCTGGGGGCAGGCCCCCAGCAGGTAGACACACACAGGAGGACTGCTCCGAGCCTCAGATGCGGCTGGGGGCAGGTCCCCAGTGGCCACACACACACACATACATACATACACACACACACACACACACACACGGCGCCTGGCAGACTGGGGCCATCATAAGACATCCACTGAGGGGTCCCAGACTGTGAGAGGGCACAGGCCGGGCTGAGGGACTCACTGCACCCCGAGTGCAGAAATTTTTGTGCACCGGGCCCCTAGTATATATATAAAAGCTTAAGCAACCACCCGACCAGACGATCTATAATGAGCACTGACTACCAGGGGGCAGACGCTCAACACAGGCATGGAAACATGGAACAGACTGATGAATCTCAGAGGGAGGAGGGAACAGAGAAGGGTGGGAAGAGATTAACCAAAGATCTTATATGTGTACTAGGGGCCTGGTGCACAGATTTGTGCACTGGTGGGGTCCCTCACCCTGGCCTGTGGGGATTGGGCCAAAACTGGCAGTCCCCTAAGGGGTCCCAGATTTCGAGATAGTGCAGGCCAGGCTGAGGGACATAAGTATTATATAAGAAATTAGATTAGTCAGAACGCTTGAATGCCTTTCAATCATGAATGCCTATTTTACAGACAAAATTGAAGTCATTACACATATCACTTTTTTCACATCACTGTTCTACTAAAGCACATTTTAAGTGATTCCATTTTTTTAAAAAAACGAGTTAACGGGCCTACTGTGTGCTCACATTGTCATCTATGTAGAGAAGCAGGTAAGACATACATCATCTCTATGTTTCTAAAGTTTTATAATCTAGTTAGTTTATGTATATTATCTATTTATATCCTAGAAAAAAATATTAAAGGGAAATTTCATTTAAACAGAAAATATCTTCAGGAAAAAGTGAACAAACATTTGGTAATAATATAGAGGCACTGACAGACCAGTGGTTAAATAAATGTGAATAGCTCTACACTGCTGTTCCAACCACCTTCCAAATCCCCCTCTCTGCCTTCATTTCTCCAGTTGTAAAACAAGTATCTTAGCACCCATCTCAGAGTTGCTATAAAAGTAAAATACATGTTGCCTAGCTGGCATGGTTCGGTGGTTGAGCGTTGACCTATGGAACAGGAGGTCATGGTTCAATTCCCAGTCAGGGCACATGCCTGGGTTGTGGACCGATGCCTAATGGGGGGCATGCAGGAGGCAGCCTATTAATGATTTTCTCATCTTTGATGTCTCTCTCTCTCTCTCTCTCTCTCTCTCTCTCTCTCTCTCTCTCTCTCTCTCTTCCTCTTCCTTCCTCTTTAAAGTCAAGAAAATATATTTTAAAAAATAAAATACATGTCAAGCTCTCAGTGCAGTGCCAAGTTTATAGTAAATACTTTATTTTTACATTAAAAAGCAGGGCCCTAATTTATTCTAATATACAATGGACTTTATATATATGTTTTAAAGTCATGGTTTAAGTATTGTTACACAGTTGCAACCCATTGTATACCAAGATAGAACGAGTCATTGTTGTATTTTTCCCATAAATATAGCATACCGAAATAAAGTTCATTTATGCAAATTCAAAAAAAGTAGAGCTTGATTATTCACCTCACCAAATAATGCACCATTAATTCTTTCAAATAGCAACTTCTTTCAGTACATGAAGACCAAAAATTAAATTACATTTTTAAAAACTGACGTTTAACAACGTTTCCACAATTATATTTTAGAAAATAATGTTTCAATAGGTATGTCATCAAGTGGATTGATGTATATGAGAATGTTAAATCAATACAGTGTTATACATATTCACTGTAGTCAGCTGCTACATTAAATCTAGTTTTTCAGTGCAGCTAAGCAGAGCACTACCCTAAAGAAAGTCCACGCTGTCATATGACATTGTGTGATCGATGATAAAGATCTTGTAGTCATGCACTTACTTTAAAAACTAGATAAATAACCATGCACCTTCAAAAGACCTCACGGGGGTAACCAAATGTTATGAAACTATAAAGTCAAACTGGGCACTCAAGAAGCTTGTCAGAGAGGAAAGATTTTATCTGGAGTCGCGGCTGTTTAGGTTAGTTAAAGAAGGAGAACCGCACTAATCCAATTATGTAACTGGCTCCCATCAACCAAATGGAACATCCAGCATGTTATTTCTCTTTGCCTGACAACAGAACTAGTAGCCCTTTTAACATCAACAAGTTGTAAAAAGTCATGAGCTAATTATTAAATAAAAGCATTTCCATCTCTCTAAAAATAAGAAATAGACAACAAAGGGGCAAACGAAACAGAACTTCCAATTTCAAGTCCAATGTTAACTCACCAACATCACAACTGAATTTACTGGGCTACTGGCACTCCTCAAGTTGTTTATAAGAAAATGGTTAGTGGTCAACCTGCAAAATTCAGTACAGTACTCCCTTTTTTTATATGACCACATGATTGTTTTGAGTCACTTTTTGGAAAAGTAAAAGAGGGAAAGAAATGGGTACTAAGATTTTAGGGTCCTACTACAGTGTGCTCTGTATACTCGTGAAAAATGTGTGTTAATCCCCATTTTATGAGCAAGGAAACAGAGGTTCTGAAAGGTTAAGTAATTTGCCCAAGGTTACCCAATAAACAATTGGCACATCTTTGATTCGGACCCAAGTCTATGTGGCAAAGTCAGAAGAAGCAGATGAAAAGCTATTTTTCAAAGAAGTTTTAGAAAACTAATCTCTAAAGAAATATATCTTAAAATCACTTAATATACCACTAAGGTACCAAGTATGATCTTGAAGAGGTGCTCCATTGTCTCAGATTTTTGTGGGGGGGGGTGGGGGGTTCCATTTGATAAATAAAGACAGAGCAATTCTCACACAAGGTTGTTACCAAGATAAAATGCTCTAATATGTTTAACACACTTACCATAAGACCCGAACGAATGGTCACTATGACGCCCACTGGGGCCAGCCAATTGGCCCAATTGGGGGTAGGGCAGGCCAGCCCTGCTCCCACTCGGCCCCCAACACCCTGATCAGGGATGAGTCTGGCCAGCCAACCTCCCCCATCTCCTCCCACTGGCCGGTCTGGCCCCAATTGGCCCTGATTGGGGCAGGCCAGCCAGACCCCACACTTGCACAAATTCGTGCACTGGGCCTCTAGTGCCTTAATAAATGTTGGTTGATTTTTATATTATTACCCTGTTGTCATATGTAAAATTAAAAGGTCTTTACTCTTGGGTCATTAACAGAGATGTCTCTGAGGAAGTCATCGGGTCTGTCTTATCATCTGCCCTTATAGAGAATCTGGAATATAGTAAGTGCTTAATAAGTGCTCATAAGATATGTAACATCTAATAATGTTCTATGCACTTTTATCTCAATGTATAAATATTGATGGACAGTAAAATAAGATATTCCTTTGCTGATCTTTGTTTTTCCCACAGTGATACTGTGATTCAAAAGGTATCAGAACACAAAAGATCCTTCATAGGAAGTCCTACCTGGTTAAAGAGAAAGAAGAAAAAAGAAAACCCAACACTTCCAAATATCATGTAAGAATCATTTTTAGGCAGACAGGCATTAAAAATTATCTTAGTTCAGAGCTTTCCTCCACTCGAAAATAAACCACCCCTACCTCTAGAAAACTCTAAACTCTCGCCGTCGTCTGACATCTTCTACCCCCCTCCAGCAGGCTCTCTTTATTACCAGTCCTATAATCATTTAACAAAGAGGAAGAGCCAAAATCAATGAATTCTGTGTGTTTACTCATTGACTGACTTTATATGATATACATGTCTTTAAACCAACATTTACATTTTTACTTCTTCTCTTATTTATAATTCAACTTGATAGGTTAATTTACCTTAACATCTTATGGTTGACATCTTACACATCTATAAGCTGATAAACACTAGTTTGGAGAAGGGCACATACTAATTTTACTTTCTCTACTGTGAGCTGATTTTGAAGATGAACTTCATCTATGTAGCAGGAGGATGGGGTCAGAAATGCTTACTTTCCAAATGCTCAGGGAAAGAAGAAAACACCATGAAAATGAATGCAGGCTTTGGAATCAGACAGTCTTGACCTGAAAACCTGGTTCTATCTCTTAATCTTAGTTTATAACAAATAACCAAAAATCCTGTATGAGCCTCCTGTATAAAAAGGAGAAAACCATGGGGTTGTTGGGAGGATTAGGTGAGAAAGTATATATGAAAGGGTTGTCAGTACCCGGTATTAATAATATCAAAAAATAATAAAAATTATGATCTTGTCCAGCAATTTTCAAACAAAACCTTACTAACCAACCCAATGAGTTTAAGTCCTTGGGGAGTGTTCTTACTCCCAAACCATTCCTTTTCACACAGCCCCAAGCACTCACCACATTCACCCAGATGCTTTTGACATGTACAAGGGGGAGAAAAAAGAAAGGGCTAGAAGAAATAGGCAACTATTTGAAAAACATGAATTCCTCCACTATGCCTCTTTTTTAAAAAAAGCCAAGTTTCTTACATGATCAAAATCCTAACATGGACAAAACAATTATTGAAAACAAATATGGACAAAATATGTGCAAGTGCCTCTGTGAATAAAGAGATGAATAAATCCCTCTCTTAAAAAGCTAACAACTTGGGGGGTGTGGAACAAGCTTATAAATAAAAAAAAAGAAGAAGAAGAGGGACAGTAAATGCATGCTCTGACAGAGTTAGAGGCAAAGTACCATGAAAGCAAAAAGAAAGTATATCTGGCTCAAGGATCTACCTACCAAAGGTTCAAGGAGAAAGTGGAATTTGGAACTAGGCCTTGAAAAATGTGTGGATTCCTCTGGGCAGTGAGTTGGGCCAGTAGAATTCCACACTGAAGAAATATTAGTCAAAAGCAAGGGGGTTGAAATTCTCCAGTGCTCAGGAGATGCCACAGTCTGTCTCCTATGCCCATGGGAAAGAAAAATGTAGATGGAAGCAGACAGTGGGAGATAGGTGAGAAAGGAAAGTTAGGAGCAGGCATCATGCACTCCCAATGCCATGTAGAGTGTAGCTTTTACTGAATATGCAGCAAAGATTTTTGGGAGTGAGCAGGTGAGTTTTATATAAATTGACTCGTGGTTTGGAAACATCCCTGTAGTATATTAGATCTAAAAAAAAAAAAAAAAAGAAAAAGAAAGAAGAAACATAGGGTCATGAAGGGACTATCAAAATAGCTCAGGCCTAAACTAGAACATTAAGAAATAGAAAATATTTAAAAAGATATATGGTAAGATCTCACAGGATTTAACCATGTATAATCCTTATAATATACAAATATTCCTCTCAGGGAAAAAGTCAATAGCAAACTGAATGGGTCTGGGACAAGACGGGCTGAGCAGCATGCGACTAAAAGTTAAAATAATTCCCCCAAAGTTGCTGAGTATCATTATGATATTGGTCATAAGGGGTATTTATACTGTAATAAATAAATCTGGTGGATGAAACCCAGGGGCCAAGGTCTCAAGGCACTTACGTTGTGTAGAAATGAGGTTGGGGATGTGGTCAAGGCTGCTCTAACTCACAGCAGGCTCACCTCTGGTTACTGACACCACAGAAACTCGGCCCCAGGAGGAAAAGATGAGCTAGCCAGGGAGTCAGGGCCCAGCCACATCACCAGAAGTTCAGGGCAGGACTCCAGTGATGGATAAGAAAAAACGGATGGGCTCAGTAGGGAAGACCTGGGTAATACGAATGAGAAAGGCACACTTAACAATAGAGCTTCAGGTAGCAAGAATAATTTCAGGCCACACCCACTGGTGGAAGCAGCTTTGTTGGGATTTAACTAATCGAATTTTGAACCCGAAGTTTGAAAGTCTTTAATATTGAGAAAGGCTGCATAAGGCTAAAGCTGTGTTATCCGAAGATAAACTTGTAACATGAATGTTTTTCGGAACTTCTAACCTAAATTCCTTATCTGATGTGAGTATAATGACATGGGTTACAAAAACAAGGAGAAAGCGATAAAGACCAACTGACATAAAATACTTTTATATGAAATCAAGACAAAATGCTTAAAAAAAAAAAGGCCTTCAGTCCACCGTAATCCCAGAAGAGCTCGCACAGGTGGGCACAGTTTCACCGATAGCCTCACTGGCCCTGCCTCGCCCACATGCTATACTCACACTCCACTAACCCACATTTTCCAGTATTTGGGGCTCTGGTGTACTTATGCCTCCATTTATAATATCTGTCTTCCTTTTCCGGCTTGGCAGCTCCCACTCATCCTTCAAGTCACCTTCACTGGGAGGGACCTGGTGCCTTCAAGCAGAACTAATCACTGGGTGAGTGCTTACACACTTTCTGCATTCCTCTCCTGGGGTCGGATACTTATCCTTGAAGGTCAGATCAAGAGCTGTTTCCTCCACGGAGCCTTGGGACTCTCACAGCCATCAGTTTCTGCCGTTATTCCTTGTCTTGCTCTCGACGGTATGACATCACTTGACTATTTCTACCACCCAACTTCGAACGGCTGCTAAGCCATATCTACAGTTTATTCACCATTTTACCTACTACTGAGCCCTGTTTCGGGTGCAAATTAATTTATCAACATGTTGAGTAAATTAACATTTTTCCAGTTTCCCAATAAATGATAATGTGTTAGGTATCTATTTACTTTTGCATCATATTAACCTTTACCATTAGAATTAAGACATTCATACTTATTTCACTTGCATATTCTAGTGTATCTTCCCTCAATTTCTTAGAAATTTGTTATGATAGATATTTTTAAAATAGAGAAATATGACAAGTTTTATTTCATTCAATATAATAATAGAACTTTAATAATTTAATCCCACACATATTGTTGAGGTGGAATTCAGGTTGGAAACAACCTAAGGATACATAAATATATGAGTTGATTTAAAAAAACTATAGTACATATACACAATGAAATCCTACTCGGCCATAAAAAAGAATGAAATCTTACCTTTTGTGACAGCATGGATGAACCTAGAGTGTACTATATTATGCTAAGTAAAATAAGTTAGACAGAGAATGAGAAATACCATATAACTTTACTTACATATGGATTCTAAAGAACCAAATAAACAAACAAAATAGAAACAGAAATAATAGAAATA
The DNA here is from genome assembly GCA_004026665.1 of Murina feae. Taxonomy (NCBI): domain Eukaryota; kingdom Metazoa; phylum Chordata; class Mammalia; order Chiroptera; family Vespertilionidae; genus Murina; species Murina feae. The sequence goes on along the minus strand of PVJC01048870.1, from coordinate 5,034 downwards.
ATTTCCTTTCATGTGCATGAATTCATACACCAGGCCTCTAATATCATAATAATTATATATGGGGCCAGGCGGGTAATTGGGACCACTCTGTAAAGTACATGGTTTTCTAAGCACTCTACTATACCTCTAAAACTAATACAGAATAATGTTGAATATAAACTGTAATTGAAAAAAAAATAAACACAATATAAGACTAGCTTTAAAAAAAAAAAGATGGATTTCAGAGATTTCAATAACAATAGACTATTGTATCTGCCCACTTAAAAGGTGTCAATCTGAACAAAACTGAAAGTGTTTATCCTTACCATCCCAGATGTGGAACTGTATCCCTCGGTATCATCCAATATCTAGGACCCATGAAAACCAGGAACATCCTTACTTTCCAGACCTTGCCCTCAATTCCCTGAAACACCACCACTACTATTGGTACTCATATTGTGCACTACTTCAACCCTTGCTTATCAGAAAGCAATCTGAAATACAATTCAGCATCTTCACCCTTGCATTATGATACAAATAATTCTCATAACAACCAATGTTACAGATGAGACTATCTAGACTTAAACATACAAATAACTAAAATATATTTATATTAAATATATAAATAAAAAATTACATTGGAGTAAAAGGCTAAAGTGGGATTTTATACTATATCCACCACACCAGTGGTTCTGAGCCTTTCCCATGTACCCGAATCACCTGCAGGCCTTATTTAAACAGAATACTGGGCTCTACCATCATACTTGCTAAGTAGGTCTTGAGTGAAACTGAGAATCTGCATTTCTATCAAAATCCCAGTTGATACTGATACTGCCTATCAGGGAGCACACTTTGAAAATTACTACATTATACAAGGATAAAGTTACTTAATTGAAGACATCAGGTTAATTTGGTAGCACTCCATATATTTTGCTCTTGACATCTATGAAGGCATACTTTCCTAATGGCAAAATCTGGTGTTCAGTGACAGAGAGGTGTGACATCAGGGGAAGAAAAGCGTGCTGGAACATGTTCCTGAATGAGAAAATTCAATATAGTAGCAATACCAACTCCTTGAAAATGCATACAGAAAATGAGCTCAAGCAAGCAATCTTCATTACCAATTCTAAATTCAACATGGAAAAACAAATGCCTGAGAGCAGCCAGGAGACAAAAACAACAACAACAAAAAAAAACACTGACCATTATGACCTCACTAGATCATTAAAATGCACTATTAGAGACATTGCAGGTAAAAATTTTGGATTGATAGAAAAGCAGAAAAATCAATGGAGCTGAATAGGAAGCCCACTAACAAAATAATCCTATATAATAATCCTATATAATAAAAGGGTAATATGCAAATTGACCCTAACAGCAGAATGACTGGGAATGACTGGCCACTATGACACACACTGATCACTAGGGGGCAGACAGTCAATGCAGGAGCTACCCCCTGGTGGTCAGTGCGCTCCTACAGAGGGAGCCCTACTCAGCCACAAGCCAAGCTGACAGTTGCCAGTACAGCAGTGGTGGTGGGAGCCTCTCCTGCCTCCTCAGCTGCGCTAACGATGACCGACTGCAGCTTAGGCCTGCTCCCCGCTGGCAAGTGGACATCCCCCGAGGGCTCCTGGGCTGTCAGAGGGATGACTGACTGCCAGCTTAGGCCCGATTCCCCAGGGAGCAGGCCTAAGCCAGCAGGTGGACATCCCCTGAGGAGTCCCAGACTGCGAGAGGGCACAGGCTGAGCTGAGGGACCACCCCGAGTGCACAAATTTTTGTGCACCGGGCCTCTAGTTCTCTATAATAAGAGAGGAATATGCTAATTAGCCATTATGCACTGAGATATAACAACCAAGAGCATCACGACCAGATCACAGATCAGCAGGAGGGTGGGTAAGTGAGGTACAAGCAGGTTGTGGAGAGCTACAGGAGGGGTCAGGGCAGCAAGCTATGAGGGGATAGGGGGAAGAGGGGAGAGGGTGAGGGGGAGCCACAGGAGGGCAGCAGCAACCTACTGGCACACAGATTTGTGCACAGAGCTACTAGTTATGTAATAAAGGTAGCATTTCAAAACTTCAGGAAAAGATTAATTGTTCAATAATGTGAGGCAATTACATTTTTAAAAAATCGAGATCCTATCTCATACTACAAAAGTACCAACTTTAGTTTGCTTCTGTCAAATATTGAATCTATCATAAATTTAAGATAGGGATTATTTCAAAAATCTAAAATGTACTTGCATTTCAAAGCAAGACAAAGGAAAGGACATGAAATTGTCCCTAAAATAACATGAAACTAAAATTCTAAAAATGACAAACCTGGGGAAATATTTAGAACATGAGGCATAAAAAACCTAGGTCTTACATATTATGAGCAAAGTACATATTAAGAGTATTTTACAAAATCAGTAAGATAAAGATGAATATAGAAACATAAAGAGCATGAAGTGAATTTTTAAGTGGAGAATGAAAACTAAACATTTTAAGAGTTTTCTCAAACATCATGAATGATTTTAAAAACATAAACTTAACGTAATCATAATCATTTTCCCTTATCAACCAAAAAACCATCAGGGTTTGACAATGTAGGAAGTGTTTTGTTTTGTTTTTAAATCAAACTGAAAACTGAAAAATGCAGTGAAGTTTCAGCAAGGTCAGGAAATGTGCCAAAGTGTCAAACACAAAGTGAATGTTAAGTAGAGAAGGAAATAATTGTTCAGAAACTTGATATGTTTCTCCAGCTTATTATCCAGAGGCCAGGTTTTCACCAGGTCTCCTTAAAAGTGCATCCTTGAAGACAAAAATAAATAAATAAATAAATAAATAAATAAATAAATAAATAAATAAATAAGATAAAATAAAAAGAGAACGTCCTTGACTTTAAAAAATGGAAGATTTTTAATTGTTTTTGAATAGTTATTTCAGAGGGGGCTGGGTGGGGACAAAGAACAGCTTGCTTTGCCTTGATTTATTTTTTTTAACTTCATAAACTCTCTGTTCAGGGCAGTTTAATGCAAAGAACAAGATGTGTTAATTTACTGCCAGGAAACTCAATGATGCTTTGCCCAATCTTTAAAATTGCCACGTCTCTGAAATCACAAAGTAGCAATTTGCGCTATGTTTGTACCATTCAAATAACAGCTAGTCAATGACAACACTTGCATTTATTAGGAAGACACACCGGTTTGAAATGTGAACACACTATGGAGGGCTACCTTCTTCATGACTAGACTTTCTTTACCCATGACCTTGATAAATTGGTTCTCACCAATTTTCAATCGTTTATAACTTAGGTGTGATACCTTAATGAGAAAAAAAGAATGCAGCTGTTTGCCTTATAACCAAAGTAATAATTTGCCCTCCTTTCGGAAATGACCCCGACAATTTTTAACTGGATGAGTATCATGTGGAAATGAATCCGGCATGACATGAAGGTGGTACCAACAAGCTCAATGAGAAAGAGCACCTTTATGCAGATGTCCCCCTCATGCTCCATCCCCAGGAGAAGTTGTGCTGTCAAGAGAACTAACTTCATCAAGGATTCAGAAAGGAAATGCATGCCTGATCAACCGAAACACTTTCAAGACGTGCATCATCAACAAGGATTTGTCAGTGGTTCTCATCTTAAATAGCGTTTTTAATGTAAAGGGACTATTTAGAGTTTACAGAGGTGGAAAGTAGGAGACCATGTAGGTGAGAGGTCCTCAGTCTGCATTCTGCTGCTGCAGTTTGCTGAAAGTGGGATGTACCTGAGCTGTGGATAGGGAAGGTACAAAATAAAAAACCAGTCTTCGCATACATGAGGGGGCTGTCCCGGTAGTCTCAAAGTTAAGGTCGTTTCATTAGGAACCACTGCCACCAATAAAGTCAGTGAAAGAACATGTTTGGTTAGTAGGTTATTTTCTTTCCCAGCGGAAGAGGTATGAAGGTTGACAATATACACATTGTGTGCTCATTATCTCCACATCTTACCAGGTAGAGCCTTTCTAATGATTGTAAAAGGCCAGGCAACCTGCTTACAGTAAACCACATTCTATGAACTAATGAGTTATAAAACAGTACTTAGATTTGGGAAACAATGATCCTTAACCAAATGTCAACTACTAATTTACTAAACAGAAACAGAGAGTGGGTGTTTTAAACCCATCTTGGAATGTTTAATATGGCTCATGGTAAAAAAACAAAACAAAACAAAAAAAACTTCAATAAATTAGCTACAGACATTTAATGGTGAAATTAAAATCACAGTCAATGAGTTTTATTACTTCATCAATATGTTACGGTTTTACATGTAAATACTTCCAATTAATGCCAGCCATGAGCCTATGAAATGGGTATCGTTATTTTCAGGGAGGTGGGGGTGGGGGACAGAAATAAAAAGATGTAAACAACTTAAATAATGTGTCCAAATTTTCAAACTGTTCAATGGCTTAGCCAAAACTCAACACTCAGTCTCCCTGAAATGCCAAGCCTATGTCCCTTGGACTATTCCCAGAGTGTCTTAATTGTCACTTCTCATAGAATAGCTCACAAGTTTAAGACAATAAAGGTGGCTGCTAGGGCCTGGTCAGATGAAGAATACCCACTACTGTTGCCCGATGTCAAACTGGCAGTTCTGCCCTGGGCTGTTGAGTTGGGTTCCTAGGAGCCCCAGGCACCAAAGGAAGAAGTCAGGGCCAGCCACCTCTTGCTGCCATAGCAATGACTCTCAGACCTCCTGGGCGGCTGGATATTCCCTTTAGGAATTTTCCCTTTGGCAACTCACCAGACCTTGCAATCCACTGGCCCGGTGAGAGCAGCATTCTCCAGTCTTACCATAAATACTCTCAGGCTGAGAAAGACAGTTTTGATACTTTTTTTCTGGCTAAGAAAAACCAATGCTAACAACTTCCCATAGTCCAATGAGAAGAACTAATCCCAGGGAAAAGTTGGACAGGGATAAGGAGAGAGGGTATATATATGTTTACACATTCTATACTCTTATAAACATTCTGAAAAGGTACATTAAGACATCCAAGGAACCAGACATAAGTTAACCAAGACAAGAACAAAA
>PVJC01048869.1:0-12380 GCA_004026665.1 Murina feae | reverse complement strand
GGGAAGAAGTTCATTGTCATTACTGGGTCTCAGGTGGGACACTGGCCTATGAAACAAGCCTCTTGGTATTTTGCCAGGGTCTTCCAGAGAGCTTTATAGACTGATGATTTGTCTTTCAATTCTAACCTTTCAAAATTTCGTAGTCCCACGAAGAGTTTTATAGGTAATAAAATCTCTCAGATAAGCCAATTTATAAATTTTAATGGTAACAGAGATAGGTACGATCTCCAAAGATAAAGATGTTTTATTTCATATTACTTAATACTTTTTTTCAAAGAGTGGGATAATAGGCTATGTCTCATATCATATAACTTGCTTTTTAGTGTTGCCTATAGCCCATGCCACATGTATGAGTTGCAGGCATTCATTAGAAAAAAGGAATAAAACAGGTTAAAAATGAGGGGGAGGGTAAAGGGGGCAGTAAGGTAACATTAATTGTTTTGGGTGGGAGGGGTGAGATATACTGAAAAGAGAAGTACTAATGAATTGACTATGTGGGAAGAATCACGAAGGAAGCAGAAATACTTTCATGATCACCAATAGCAGAAAAAGCCTCTGGCCAGAGGAGGAGGAGGAATGGGCATCTACAGGAGTGAAGACAGGACCAAAGAAGCCAGAACTCAGTGTCCTAATATGATTTCTGCTGAGAGCAAGTGTCATGAAAGAACCTGCCTCATGCTGTATCTTGGTGAAGGGGAATAAGAGTACATTCCAAGTGCATGCTCAAGACTCCCTTGGAGTAAAAAGCAACAGGTAACAAGCAAAGGTATGCTTCCACCCTTATGACTGGTAAAGCTGGGAGCTAATGCTGCGACTTGTGGTAAAATGCTTTACCACTCTGATCCACTATGAGAAGCACCCTGGCTCCTCCCAGAGTTTGCGAACTCAGACTACAGCGTCTATAAAAACAACAGCCACCTTCTCAAGCACTACACACTCAATCAGGAATATGCATACTGAGAGCAAATGACCGCCTCAATTACACTGCATGCCTCTCTATTTCTTCAGTGAAGTCCTCCTATTCTGTTCTATCCAGTGTACCCCTAAGGCTGACATCATGATAAACAAACAGTTTTCTAGACAATGGATGCCACATGAGTTAAGTTCATGGCCAACTAGGAATATTTGGTGTCTGTGACTGGTGTGGCGATGTCTTGCTCTCATTCTGCTTCATGAGAGGACACAGTGACCAGCTTTCAGGAAGGACAGCCTTCAGCTGTGGCTTCCCTTTGAGAAGCGATGCTCTTCTCAGGATGTCTTCAGCCAATGTCTGGTGGAGGCAGGGTGTAAACGCTAGCTATTTGGGACAACTCTGCGGGGTCATTTTACCCCCAAGTTTCACTCAGTTCATTCAAGGGTGTTGCCGGACCTGAATCGTCTGCAGTTGCCCTTCTGCCATTTCTACTTTCTACTCCCTTCCACAAGGGGTTGGTTCCAATAAAGGTCGCCCCATAAAAGATGCCTTGCAGGCTACACTCCACCACAGAATATGTTTCTAGAAAACACAACCTTCCATAAAATCTTATAGATTAGGGTTAATCCAATCTGAAAATAAACTATCAGAATATGCTAAAACTTTTAAGATATACAAAAACACTTTCCACTCCAAAAGGTGTAACTTATTCTCTCTGGGAAAGAGTTTCTCTCCAATTAATTATAACAATTTGAACGATAATAACTTGCTGATAATGGAAAGTGTTAGCGTCAATGTCAGTACACATTTCAAAAGGCTGCTTGAACAGAGTGTTGAGTAGAGGCTTTGAGGATGTACATTGACCTGCTAGATAATGCCGGTGTCATCTAACATAATGGTAAGGAAAACTGTTCGAAGTGCCATGGGATACATGACAGTTTACTTCCACGCAAGCCCAAGGTAAAAACCAAGCTTCAACAGCAGCAAGAGCCCTCTCCAAAACTTTCCGTAATGAAAACAAGCTTCAGTTCTCATGAAGGTGGCTCCTGGGTTATAAATTCTTTTCAATGACTTAAAAATGGAAAAGGGCAGATAATCTGGAACCATTACATAATGGGAACAATTGGTGAAAATAAACGAAAAGGCATCTATTTTTCTTGGTCAAGTAGAAAAATTTCAGTGTTATTATTTTCTTTCCTTAAATTTTCTTAATTCAGTATTTTGTTTTTGAGTATCCATGGTTTTGAGATGTGCTTTAAAATTTTTCCCAGTTTTCATGTATAATTTATACTGACATGCTATATGAATAATTTCTTTGAGAATATCTTTGCTTTTTATTACTCTATTCGTTTGTTTTTCTTCTTCACTAAAATGCAAGCACATTCTGGAACACAGGAAGACTTTTATCATAAGTACAAACTTCTTAAAAAATGGAAATTCTCATTGGGAATCATTAAATTAAAAACTGCAAGCTTGTTTTACTTTTTTTAGTAATTACTATATACATTTTAACCTAGAAAATATGATTGCCACATAACTTAGAAAGCATCCTTTATATTCTAGAAATAAATAACAAAATTATACATTTATATGCTCTTTTACTAAAATATGGACTTCTATTTAATTTCTTGTATTGTTTATATATTACTTTATATACATCATGAATGGCCAGATTATTATGACCACTTGATTTTGTAGGCAAATTAGCCATACACTGCATCATATGGAATATGGAAGCTGAAGGCCTGTTTGAACACCTTTGCTGTCTGCAGTTACCAAGATAAAACATCTCCAATTCACACAGGAACTCAAGGATTGGATAGTCGAGCATTGGGAAAAAGTCATGTGGTTCGATGACTCGCGTTTCCAGTTGCATCATGCAGATGGCAGAGTGAGAATTTGGAGTAAACAGCATGAAAGCATGCACCCCACATGCATGAGTACAACCCTTCAAGCTGGACTGCAAGAAGGCACAGGCCGGGCCGAGGGATCCCCCTCCCCCGAGTGCACGAATTTCATGCACTGGGCTGAAGCAGGGGATCTCCCAGGGGTGAGGACGACGGAGCCCTTAGCGCTAGGACGCTTGCATGCACGACTCCAGAGACCAGGTTCTGTGATGCAGGTCTAATTTTATTGAGGAAGTACAGCAGTATTTATAGCAGAGGTGGCCAATCATGGAACATCCTCTTAGGGAGCCAATGAGCGTAAAGGTTGGGGTACTGTGTACGTGGCTCTGGGAGGGGCTCAGGTGGGCGTTGCCATCTTCCTGGTTTGCCAGAAAGATCTGAACTGCTGGAGTGAGCTCACAGCATTGCATCAGCCACTGCACTGAGATAAACCTCCTGTGCTCTACCTACACCGGGCCTCTAGTCTAATCTAATAAAAGAGTAATATGCTAATTGTGTCACTCCACTACATCCCAAGCCATGTCCACCAGCCAATCAGAACAACTATATGCAAATTAACTTAACCAAGATGGCAGCCGGGCAGTCACAGAGCTAGAGCAAACAGGAGGCTTTGTTGCCCCAGCAATGGAGGAAGCTGCCTGCCTAGGCCGGCTGTGGCCTTGGCTCAAGGCAATAAAGTTTCAATTATAGAAGCCATGGAGCTGGAGCAAGCAGGAGGCCAGCCTGAAAATGGCCCTCAGCCCCTCACCCAGGCTGGCCAGGCACCCCAGTAGGACCCCTATCCTGAAGGGGCTGTGGCCAGCCTGCAAACAGCCATCAGCCCCTCACCCAGGCTGGCCAGGAACCCCAGCGGGATGCCCCACTCTGATCCAGGACACCCTTCAGGGCAAACCAGCCGGTCCCCACCCATGCACCAGGCCTCTATCCAAATAATCCTATCTAATAAAAGGGTAATATGCAAATTGACTTTAACAGCAGAACCAGTGGGAATGACTGGTCACTATGACACACACTAACCACCAGGGGGCAGACACTCAATGCAGGAGCTGCCCCTGGTGGTCAGTGCACTCGCACAGGGGGAGCTCTGCTGAGCCACATGCCAGGCTGATGGCTGCCAGTACAGTGGTGGTGGTGGGAGCCTCTCCTGCTTCCTTAGCAGCACTAAGGATGTCTGACTGCAGCTTAGGCCTGCTCCCCGCTGGCAAGTGGACATACCCCGAAGGTTCCTGGGCTGCCAGAGGGATGTCTGACTGCCAGCTTAGGCCCGATTGCCCAGAGAGTGGGCCTAAGCCAGCAGGTGGACATCCCCCGAGGTGTCCCAGATGGTGAGAGGGTACAGACCAGGCTAAGGGACCCCCCCCCCCAAGAGCACAAATTTTTGTGCATTGGGCCTCCAGTATATATGTAAATCTCCTTAAGGCTAACCCTTCACTTTTTTTATTTCTTTCTCATCCCATATTGAATCTTTCAGGATATTCTGTTGGCTCTATTCAAGTTAATACAGAATACTGTTACTTATCTTTATCTCACTAATATCAAGCCTCTATCATCTCTTCTAGTCACAGCTGCAAACTGCTACCTCTCTTTCTAAGACTCCATCATCTCTTTCCTAAATTACTAAATGATTCTAACAGCTCTCTTTTCTCTTTCCAACCATAGTATATTCTCACCATTGCAGCTGGAAAGATGCTTTTAAAAAAGTCAAATCAAGCCCTTCTCCTGCCCAATATGGTCCAATTGTTCCCTATTTTGCTTGGGATAAAATTCAAAGTTTTTCAATAGCCAAAAGGTCATACATAATTGGCATACCCTGTCCCTGTTGTCTCTCAGACTTCCTTTTCTGATCCTGACCTCCTCACTCCACTGCAGCCGCACTAGTCTCTACTGTTTGTCAAAGGCATCAAGCACAGGTGTCCTCCAGGGCCTCTCCGCTGCTGGTCACACTTCCCATTGTTACCATGGTGATGCCCTTCCTCCCATTTCTCACAATTTTCTCAATTATACTTTCTTAAGGGCTCCTTCTATGATATTCCTATTAAAAATTGAAATTTAGTTGTTCCAGCCTTTTCTATCCACATATCCTGCTTCAATTTTCTCCATGATACCTTCATGCTCAGAAACACTATAATGTAACTTATTTATGTGATTATCCTTATATTCTTCCTAAAATACAGGGTTCATGATGATGGTAATTTTGGTTTGTATTCCATACTGTATTCTAGAGTTCAAACAGTACCTGACTAATAATAGTTAACACATACCTGATGAAATGAATGAAGGAACTGCTGTATAGTGGATGAAGCACAAACTCTGTGTCTGTAAGATATATGTAGCAAGAAATCAAACAACCCATCCCAAGGGTCCTTTCATCTACTAGGATTTTGAAGTATGTGATACCATGGAAGATGAGGATGAAACAGAATGTGAAAAATAGGAGAGTTATTGAACACTTGTTTTAGGATCAGTTAGAGCAGCGGTTCTCAACCTGTGGGTCACGATCCCTCTGAGGGTTGAATGACCCTTTCACAGGGGTCGCCTAAATACATCCTGCATATCAGATATTTATATTACAATTCGTAACAGTAGCAACATTACAGTTATGAAGTAGTAACGAAAATAATTTTATGTTTGGGAGTCACCACATGAGGAACTGTATTAAAGGGTCGCGGCATTAGGAAGGTTGAGAACCACTGTCTTAGAGGCTCTTGTCCCCAACTCCTACTGAGTAAAGCAGTTCAATGAGTACTCCTCTACTACCTTGGGTTAAAAGACTTTCATTCTTTGAAAAACGCTCCGAGTGTTGGAGGCAGGAGTGAGGCCATGGGTTTAAAATACGAAAACTTAAATGGAAATAGATATACTAAACTAGAGGCCTGGTGCACGGATTCGTGCACTGGTGGGTGGTGTGGCCTGCAGGGATCAGCCTGCTGTGGGAGTGCACTGACCACCAGGGGGCTGCTCCTGTGTTGAGTGTCTGCCCCCTGGTGGTCAGTGCACATCATAGCAACTGGTCGACCAGTCATTCTGCTGTTCAGTTGCTGGGCTTTTATTATATAGGATATAGACCCCTGCAAGCTTAGCTTCAAGAATGTTAGCAGCACAGCTTAAACATTTAGGCAGTATATTACACTTCTCTGGAGAAATGATGGCCAGAGATAGGAGATATATGTATTCTAAGGCCAAAAAAAGGTCTACTTCCTAGTCAACAAAACATCCAAACATATAAAGACAAAATCAGTGTTTTAAAGTCTCCCTTTTAAATCCCTCTTATCTATCTACTAGAGGCCCAATGCACAAAAATTTGTGCATGGTGGGGGCTCCCTCAGTCTGGCCTGCACCCTCTCTAATCCGGAACCCCTCGGGGGATGTCCGACTGTAATTGAACATTCCTCTTGCAATCCAGGACCACTGGCTTCTAACCATTCATCTGTCTGCCTGCCTAATCACCCCTAACCACTCTGCCTGCTTGATTGCCCCTAACTCCACTCCCTGCCTGCCTGATCACCCCTAATTGCCTCTTCCTGCCTGCCTGATCGCCCCTAACTGCCTCTGCCTGCCTGCCTGCTCGCCCCTAACCACTCTCCCCTGCCAGCCTGATCATCCCTAACTGCCTCTGCCTTGGCCCCCACCACCATGGCTTTGTCTAGAAGGATGTCTGGTCTATCTGGCCTAATTAGCATATCACCCTTTTATTAGGGTAGATACTATCTATACTATAAATATGTAAAAACCCAGTGACTGGAGTTCCACAATGATCAGAATGACTGGAATGACTAGTTGCTATGATGCCCACTGTAGCCGACCAACTGCCTGAGGCCCCTCCCCTCAGTCAGCCCCACCCCCAATTTGCCCCCATTAGGGTGGGCCAGCTGGACCCCACCCATGTACGAATTCATGCACCCAGCCTCTAATCTACACTAATTAAAGAGAAAGGTGTAATTAGACCATACCTTTGTGATGCCCCAGCCGCTCTGGGCCTCTGGGCAGCATGGGAAGGCACAAAGGTGGCTCTGGGCCAGAGCAAAGGCAGTGCCAGCAGCCAGAAGCCGAGGGAAGGAAGGCCCATTCTTGCATGAATCTTTGTGCAAGAGGCCTCTAATATATATATACACACACACACACACACACACACACACACACACACACACAAAAGGCTAAGTGACAGAATGTTTGTCTGTTCGACTGTCCAACTAGCTGGTACATATGATGCACACTGGCAATTTAAAAATAAACGTTGACTCATGCAAGGAAAATTTCCTCATTGAATTTCTTAATATTATTATTCCTTCGGGAATGCCATGTCAAATTAAAGTTGAAAGTAGGTGTCATCATCATTCTACTGAGAAATCTTAATAGTAAATGGGGTCTTTGCAATGGTACTAGATTTATTATCAAAAGATTGTGACCTAACATAATCGTAGCTGAAGTACTAACAGGATCTGCAGAAGGAGAGGTTGTTCTGATTCCAAGAATTGATTTGTCCCCTTCTGACACTGGCCTCCCATTTATATTAATTCAAAGATAGTTTCCCGTGATGCCAGCATTTGCGATGACTATTATTAATCACAAGGACAAACTCTAGACAGGATAGGAGTATTCCAACCTGAACCCGTTTTCAGACATGGTTAGTTATATGTTGCTTTCTTTCGAGTTTGAAGAGCATGTGACATTAAAGTTAAAGTTGTAAATACTTCATCACAAGGGAAATTAGTCAAGTACTCTGAAAGTGTTTTTACTCTTAATGTGGTGTACAGGGAGATATTAGATTAAGTTTAATCAATTTATCCGTCATTGTTTTTATCAATGTTGTTCTTATATCATGTTTTTGTTGTTTTTATATCATGTCTTTGTTGTTGTTATATCATGTTGTTGTTTATTTATTAATCATTTTATCTATCACTCTTTTTATCAATGTTGTTTTAATATCACGTTTTGATTATTTTTATATCATATCTTTGTTGTTTTTATATCATGTTGTTATTGTTTATTTATTAATCAATTTATATGTTATTTTCATATACATTTTAATAATTTTCTTTCATCTCTGACTCTTTTATTATAAAGGGTGAATAGCAATATTAAATATTTCATATTTTAATTATATAATACTATGTTATATATACTATTTGACATGTAATTTGTTGCAGTAATGTAATTACCGCACAAATCTTTCTTCTAATTAATTTTCTTTCATTGTGCATAACTCTGTGCACCAGGCCACTAGTTAATGGATAAACAAGGATCTTTGAGGGAAGCACAGAAAATGAGAAACCAACACAAATATAAATAAGAACATAGGAGGAAGAAAAGTACGCACAGCAGCATGGGGCAGGGGAAGAGATAAGCAAGGAAACCAGCTACAGCTGGACTCCAGGGAGCTCTGGACCAAGGGAGATAGCTGCATGCATATTCCCGTGAGAGAAGAGTTGGCCCCTCCGAATCGGCTGGTCAGTGAGTGAGGACTCAGCTTCAGTGGTAAGGCTGCTTCCTCCCATCAGGCCGGGCGAGTCTGCTCAGAGCCCCAGGGAGGTATCACAGGCCCCGTGAAAAGAATCCGGCAGGGCAACAGGACTATTGTGTTTTAATAAATACTTTAGCATATTTTGCCATTTCTAGATAAATGCTTAAAATATATGTGTGTATAGGTTCATCCTCACCTGAGGATATTTTTCCATTGATTTTTGGAGAACATGGAAGGAAGGGTGAGAGTCAGAGAGAAATATCGATGTGAGAGAGACACATGTATTGGTTGCCTCTTGCATGTGCCCCGACCAGGGACCAAGGTCAGGGATGGAGCCTGCAATTGAGGTACATGTCCTTGACTGGACTCGAACTTGGAACCTCCTCAGTACATGTGCTGATGCTCTATCCACTGAGCCAAACAGGCGAGGGCAGTGATTCTCAACTTGCAGGTCACGACCCCTTTGGCGGTCAAACGACCCTTTCACAGGGGTCGCCTAAGACCATCCTGCATATCAGATATTTACATTATGATTTATAACAGTAGCAACATTACAGTTATGAAGTAGCAATGAAAATAATTTTGTGGTTCGGTCACCACATGAGGAACTGTATTTAAAGGGCCAGAAGGTTGAGAACCACTGGGCTAGGGCAAAAAATGGCAAAATATTTTTAACACAGTATGGGAGCACAGAGGACAGAATCTGAGAATTTTGGAAGGTCAGAGAAAAGATCATAAAAAACTTATCTGAGCTAAGACCAGCAAGCTGTCAGTGTAATAATTCTCCTTCCTATATGAAGTTATAAATATAAAATGAAATCATATATAATAAAGTGTTTTATAAATGATAATAGCTCTGCTTTGCTATGATGAAGATAACTTGGGATGATATCAATAAAAAAATCCTGTTCTTGATAAGAATTATGACTTATAGTTAGCCAACATAATTACCTTCTGAATTTTCAGATTTTTAGAGGATTCTAAGCCAAAATGGCTGGGCTCATTACTTTTTACAATTTTGGTTAAGTTTTTATCTGTACTAGGACAAAGACAGGTGTCTTGATAATATAAGCTGACAGAGAAACTTCCAATTGCTGAGGAAAAGACTGTATTTACTTTAAAGAATACTTTATGTTTTAATTATATAATAATTTTGAAAATATTTTAAACAGTTCAGAATGGGCCACTTTTTTCAATTTAAAATGAACTATAATATTTCATGTAAAATAAGTGTACTTAAGTACAATTAGAAGTAAAAGGGGCTGACATCTTTTATTTAAAAAAATAGACAATAGCAACAAGATTCTTTTGATAAAATTCTTTGTGACTAATATATTCCCTCTTATCTGAAGCAAAAATTCTCTTTATTTTGGCCCGTTTACAATTCGCATTGTTTTTCTCTTTACTTTCCTTCAAAAATCATTTTAGATTTTAGCCCTAGCCAGTTTGGCTCAGTGGGTAGGGCATTGGCCCTCAGACTGAAGGGTCCTGAGTTCGATTCCAGTCAAGGACATATACCTCACTTGCAGGATCAATCCCCGGTCAGGGTCGGGGCATGTACAGTAGGCAATCAACAGATGTTCTCTCTCTCACATAGATATTTCTCTCTCCCTGTCTCCCCTCTCCCTTCTACTTTCTTTAAAACTCAAATGGAGCTCTAACCGGTTTGACTCAGTGGATAGAGTGTGTACCTTAGTTGTGGTCACATCCCGGAGGTGTGCAGGAGGCAGCTGATTGATGTTTCTCTCTCATCTATGTTTCTAACTCTCTATCCCTCTCCCTTCCTCTCTGTGAAAAAGCAATAAAATATATTAAAAAAAAAACTCAAATGGAAAAATATCCTCAGGTAAGGATTAACAACAACCACAACAAAAAATCATTTCAATTCTTGCCCTTTAATGCAATGTACTAAAAGGCAATGTACTTGCTGTCCCATTTTCCCTTGAAATCAATGTGTTCCTTTAAGGAATGTCCAGATAATTTATAGTGTATTAAAAATTTCCAAAACTGTAAATATCTTGTAAACATTTGAGAGAAAAATCATATTATAATATGCACATTTTTCTTTTTTCCTGACAACTATTATTCAATCTTAATGATTTATGACTATATTTTGAGACACATTGCTAAATGAGCTGTTGCATTTATGGTTTGAAAACTACAAACGCTCCATGATATCTGATCTCATTATTGCTCATTGTTACTAAAATCGACAGTAAGATTTTTAAAGACTGTCAATATTTTCAGATAAATATAAAGATATTTAGTAAAATATATTTTCTGAATTACATGAGAAGATGGAATAAAAAGAACACCATTGTCCAGGAAATTGATTTTTCTGGGCTCACTGAAATCCAGAAGATAACTTTCCATCAGTTAGGAATAGGTGAATATTTGCCTTAAGCTTTCACAATGGCATGATACAGTTTATGTTACCAATGTTTTGGATGGCAAATGAACACACTAAAATGCTAGATACCTTCTACTTCTAAAATGGGTATGTATGGAATAGGCTATAAAAAGAATACTTTTAGGTAGATACATTTGCTTTTTATAAAATAAAAGGAATATTTGTAAGTGCAACTAAAGAGAGAATTCAAACCAGGTGAAACATGTAGCAACAAGTTAAACTGGCCCAGTGGCCACCCCCGGGGAGATTATGAGATTTGTCTAGTGGCTTGTGTTTGAAGGCCAATTCATGGTAGCGATAAAGTATACAAATCTGTGCTTCAAACCATGGAAATTAGAAATGAGAAAACACATACAGTTTACATTACCAAAGTGTTCCACCACCAAGAAAAATAAAAGGATTAAAACATTCTTCATTTGGCCCAATGTCTGGAAATGATGTTTAGAATGTTTATGTGAGTTCTGAATGAGGCGGGGGGGGGGGGGGGGGGGGGCGGGTAAAGGACTCCTTGGTATTTTTAACAAGTAGCTTTTCCTTCACATTAATCTAAAGTTCCAGCTTAAATTGCTCATGTCATCTAGTTGTTATTTCTCTTTGGGTGCCCCACAGAAGAAAAAGCGCAAGATGTCTTTGGAGTAATACACCCTGAACTCAAGTCCTGCGGGATTTTAATGAATTAATGCCCTCCTGCAGGTATGAGCATGCACCTCAGCTAAAATTACATAAGACATAACAAAGCAAGCCTCAGTGACTGAGAACTAGTAGACACTACAAACATAAGACCATATGTCAAGAAATGTCAGATAACAGAACTCTCTCTGATTTTAAAATAAGAAAACCACAATTAAAACATGAGAAAATAACAATCTATCTACTCTAATAAAAGAGTAATATTGAAATTAACTGTCTCTCTGGGAAGCCTAAGCCACACCCAAGCCACGCCCACTAGCCAATCAGAGCGGCTGTATGCAAATTACTCAGCCAACATGGAGGTCAGCAGCCATGGAGGCAGGGTGGGTGGGGCAGGTGGGGGGGGCTTGGCCAGCCTGCAAACTGCCATCAGCCCCTCACCCAGGCTGGCCAGGCACACCAGCAGGTGGACATTCTCCAAGGAGTCCCTGACTGTGAGAGGGCACAGGCTGGGCTGAGGGACCCTCCCGAGTGCACAAATTATTGTGCACCGGGCTCCTAGTATATATATATAAAAGCTTAAGTGACCATTCGACTGTTCAACCAGGTGCTATGACACGCACTGACCACCAGGGGGAAGACACTCTATGCACAGGCATGGAAACATGGAATAGACTGATGAATCTCAGAGGGAAGAAGGGGGGGTGCGAAGAGATTAACCAAAGATCTTATATGCATACTAGAGGCCTGGTGCATGGATTCGTGCGCTGGTGGTGTCCCTCAGTCTGGCCTGCGGGGATCAGGCTGAAACCGGCAGTCCGACATCCCCTGAGGGGTCCCAGATTGCAAGATGGCACAGGCCAAGCCCAGGGACTCCACTGGTGCATGGATCCGTGTACCAGGCTTCTGATATATCTTACAGCCAGATGTGTGATTTTGCAAAATTACAAAATAGATGCTCCCGAAATAAAAATGGCATTATTATTAAAATGAAATCTGCATGGGAAGAAGACATAAGCAGCAGATCTGAGACAACTGCAGAGAGAATTGATAAACTGA